>WYDF02256698.1:0-19815 GCA_009867245.2 Adranes taylori
TAATATAAGCATAATGCCTTAAAAATTTGTTTTGTACAGACTCAAGAAGGTCAATATATATATTATAATGGGGCGACCAAACAATGGACGCAAATTCTAGAAGTGGGCGTATTAAAACTGTATTATAACTGTATAATCTTTATAGGGACAATTCCCGTAAATAAAGCATTTATTTATTTGAATATGTAATTCAGCGTTTTATAAGAAACAGAATAAGATTAAATTTCATTCCTTAGAACTTTTACTTTGTTTCACGTCCCAATAAATGTAGCAAACCCTTCAGATTGAAATGTTACAGCTACGCATATGCGTACAATTGTATATAAATACCTTACCACTTAATACCTCTCAAAAGTAATTTATCTCGATCTAATGAAATTATGTTTCATCCAGATTAGTGCCTAAAATCTTTTGACAAACAGATAAATCACTCGAAAAATAATTAATGCAAAAAGTAATTTATTTAATGAAAAATGGTCATATTAATCTATATTATATGCACAAACTATAAAAAAAGTAAAATGCAGTAGACAAATATAAAACTTATATAAATAAAAATACATGTTAAAATTCAAATAAGGGTTTAAAAATAAACTAATTACTTAGAAAGTTGGACAGCTTTCATATGAGAAGAAAGTTTATTTAATAATCCATGATTTAACTTTGGGTTTATACTAATTTTATACAAATCGGTTGTATTATACTTTTCTCTAACAGCCTGATGCTGAGAAGTTTCAGCTTTCACTACAAGAGATGCCAAAGTTAAAACAAGTTGTCGTATACTTTGGAATGTATATGTCGAATAAAACACTAAATCTTTTGTCCAGGCAAATGCTGGATTGGAATGTTCATTCCAAATAGCTAAAGCTAAACAGCAGGCTGCAGCTGCTTGCTTCGATGGAAATATATGACAAAGTTCATAGTCTAATAGGGCCAGTTCGAGAATATATTTTCCCAAGGCATGAATTTCCGGGTCAACACCAACCACTTTATTGAATCGTCGTAAAAAATGTATCGATAGTGGACGCCCTAAACTAAAATCTAGTTCTTTGAGAATCTCCTTTTCCATCTTTAAGATCTGTCGACCAGAAAAAGCATTTTCGCATAAATAAACATAATCATCCACGTCTGGTATCAGTAGTTCCTCATATTTAGCAGCTATGAAAAGTGCAGAGAGGCCGACGAGTTGCAAAGTTTCTCTACCTACTTTGATTTTGATTTGTAAATATCGATCAATTATAGCTACAACCATATGAAAACATTCCGTAGTATAATTTAAATTGGATTGCACTTCTGACAACCAGTTGATAAGTTTACATCGCATTCTAGGGGTACTTTTGTGAGATATTAAATAATTGTCTTTAATTGGATATTTGTGTTCTAGATGTAGCAAATAATTCATAATATCATTTACATATTCGACCACTAACATAGGGTCATCTTCACCGTCATCGACATCTACGATACCAATTGGTAAACCTACTGAATACGCAGGTTCTGGATTTATTTTCAAAGTATTTTCTCGAAAATTAGCTATGGTAATTATTTGCGCAGTACTTTCCTGACGAATAATTGGTTGTTTCTTAACAATACCTTGTGATGTAGAACTACTAACTTTATTTTCAACTTGAACTTTAGAGTTCTTCGCCAAAGTTAGACTGTGTTTAGTGCTTTCTGTTTTGGTTTCTGTCCGTTTTACAGTCTGAGCAACTTGTTTGGTATCATTTAGGTTTTTCTGTTTCGTACAGATAGATGTATGATTTTCCTGTTTGATAGTGATTAATTTATTACCCACTTCTCCAAAAGCAGGACGTCCCACATTTAATATAACTTGAGTATCAGTCATCGGTTTTCGAGGTAATTTCATCGAGTTTTCCTTCATTTCTTTAATCAATGGCTTCAATTTACCATCTTTCACATTTTCGTTTGTAATAGTCGCGTGCTCTCTTTTCAAAACGAAAGCCATCTACAAGTATCCAAAAAAAAAAACAATGTGTAAATTGCAATGAATAAAAAACTATTAGAAATTGGTCTTTTAAATGTCACACAATGTCATTTAAAAATGTTTGTAACGGACATTTAACGACTCTGATCTATTATTAAAAATCTTACCGTTTCATGTGGTTTGTTTTTTCTTTAAATTCTGATTAAAATAAGATTTTCTGCGTTTGTAAATGATTAAAGACTTTTACATATACGTTTTATTAGAAAAAAAACTAAATATAAACCCATATAAACTTGACAGAAACTCTTTCGAACTGTCAACACATTCTTTCCATTCTGTATTAAAAATGTTCGGCAATTATCGTTTTAGATTCAGATGAATTCGTTCTCATAAACGTCATTTTAAAAGAACTCTATTGGACAACAAGCAGTAATGATTTTAACGGCTTTGGCTGCGCTCTAAATTTAAATATACGAAGGACCGGTTTCAGTATTGTTAGACAATCATAATTTATGGAATTTAATTGCATGCTACTACATAAGTACATTTGCTAAATGTGAAAAAAATTAAAATAAATATTTGTTTAAACACATATTTTTTATATAAAATAGAATATAATGAAATATATTTATATAAAATAATGCTGTTTCTAAAATATTAGTTTCTATTATTACACATAGGAAACTGTTGCACCTGGATATTGGTAAACAATTTTATATTGTTTGGAAGTTTACTGTAGTTATGGTTTCATTATGTAAGGTGACCAAACCATTACCAGATTTTGGCGTGACAGTTCCGAGCATAAACTTACGTTAATATAGAGAAATTGTTTTTTACCAGCTGGTATTAATTTAAAGCCCATTAAAAATGTGACAAGTAATTTTTGTAGTGACAAGTACACAAGTGACAAGTACAAGTAATGTGACAAGTCATTTTTTATGTTACCCATTTAAAACCACTATTAAATCTAAAACTAGCAGCCTTATCCTCCTGCGCGCGTCTCGTCGAGTCGTCATTGTCCCGCTTTTCCAATCTTAAATCTAAAGTTAAATCTAGCCACCTTAGTATAAAACGATTTTTTTTAAATTTTCTATATTTGGCATGATGTGATATTGAGCATGTTGCCGTTTGTTGTGGCTGTGTGCTTTTATTTGTTAATTTTATATCAAGTTTAAGCATGTTACTTATTTTGTTAATGATGGAAATTCTGGTTCCACGCTCGGAACGCGATGGACCATTTCGTTCCGTAAAGATACCGCGATACCGTTTCATTTAAACCTGAATAAATTTATGCCTTAGTGGCAAGAATAAAATACTTAAAATCTAATATTTAATTACCTTTATTAAATATAGTGCATCGTTGTGTTTTTAATTAGAATTAGCTTATTAATATTAATCAAATAAATATTAGGAAATCATAATTTTTATCCCATGTTTCTAGCTAATAATATTTTAAAGACTAACATATAGTATTAAATAGTATTAAATTAGTATTAAATTACAATAAATAGTATTAAATTCGTGGACTAACAATTTTTTCCCATTTTATTAAAATTTCTTAAAAATTTTCAATTTATTTCTAGGGATTTAAAAAATACGTGGACCTGATCGCCACCGCATCTTTCATATACTGGAAGGCCTACGTTTTGTTATATCTTGCATAAAACAAAAGTTGAACCTTTTAGTTTTGAGTGTCACCTTTTAAGCCGTCTATTAAATTCAATTACAACAGTAGTGTTTATGGTAAAGTAAACAACATTAATCTAACCTATAAATCGCCTACCCATGAATCCTCCGGTCCCCATATTTGCGTACCGCGCGAACAGCTCTGCAGTCCGCCTTGGCGCGGCCTGCTGCCGTTTTAACTTAATTTTTCCCCGCTGCCGCTTTTGAGTCACTTTTCCCCGTGTCCGATTGCACAAAATTAAGGTCCCTGGGTCTTACACATGTTCCCCAAGTTTAATTTTTTCGACTTTTAGAGGAACCGAGATATTTCATGTAGAACAATAGGCGGTTTCAAGTAAATGAACCACAAAGTTTACAAAACAAAAAGACAGCCTGTATATATGTTAAATTGTAATTTTAGAAAAAAAATCTAATAAAATTGAACGAGCTCTTGGCAGTCTATATAATAAAGTTTATTCAAGTGTCCTATCTTTTATAGTTCCTGAAATATATCAAAAAGTTACTGAAATTTTATATGTGACAACGTCGCGTTTTATACCACTTGTAGGTAGGGCACTACTTTCTTTCGACGCAAATACGATATACTACATGCGTAATTTCAGTCTTCTAATTTTAAAACTGAATTTCTCCACAAAATAATCATTTTGAACCCCTCTCAAAATTATAATGTGCACCCGCCACTGATAACAACATTTATTCAATTGCAAAAGCACAGTCTATATGTCTCATACAACGTAAAATAATTGTTCCTGTAACTGCATATATGTGCTATTATGCAGGCTTTACATGTATATAATATGATTGTTAAATGTCGGTAGCCATGGAGACAAGTACATAAAATTTTAAGATATTAAGGAAACGATAAGAGTTAGACCCTGATGTGTGGTATCATTTTAAATACAATTGCAAGTGCTATCAAACGTGTGTTATTAAAAAGTTTTATGAAAGTTTTTTAATTGTTCAAAATCGGTTCAGTTGGTCATATTGGCGAAATTGAGGCCCCTTAGACCTACATATGCTCCACAAGTTTCATTTCTCCAGCTATTATAGGAACCGAGATAATTAGGGCAAAAAAAATTTGCAAGGTCAAATTGTTCCAGTGCTATGACATGCGATTTTTTAAACTTGCTTAATCCCTTAAACATTAAAGGATCTTTCGATACAAGAAGTTTAAAAATATTACCCAGAAAGTTTTCGAGGAAATGGACCACAAAATCTTCAAATAGAATTCATTGTATGTATATATATATATATATATATATAATTGTAATTCTAGAAAACAAATTTGCAAATAAAATCGAAGGCAATTTAGATATACTATAAAATAGAATTTATTCGAATGTCCTATCTTTCATAGTTTCTGAGATATATTGAAAAATATGTTGAAACTTTGAACGTTTTGTGCAAGATAAATTTTTTTTGAAATGTTGTTTTGGGTAAATTGCTCCTCTTCGGTAAATTGTTCATACGTACGTACATACATACAAACATCCTGACACGTGAATTGCGTATTAACGGATTGCAGTAATTTAAATAAAAGAGAAGTACTAAGCTGAAGTAGAAAAAAATCTCAAACATGAATCTTATATCTTTCTTATACCTATACGTACTCGTACGCATAGTATATGAAAAATAAAAAATCGTAACTTCATTTTCATTTATATGTTCTAGCATTTGTTCATACACGTATATTTCAGATATCTTTTCTATAGCTTCCAATGTGTTAATAGGTCTCATAATTTGTTTGCTTCACTGTTACCTTTGACTTTTTCGGTGGGTACTATAATTGAGAACTTCATTGTGTATCATTCCTTCTTCAAGTATGTTATTTATAATCCTTTCCTTAATACAGGATATCAAATAACTCCAAAGGTATTTTTATTACCTCTATGTTTATTATTTCCGATCGTTTTTATTGATTTGTTGCTTAACAATTGTATGTAATTTGTTCAAACTTAATCGTCTAAATGTCCTCCATTCTCCTCCCGCATACGTGATTAACTTATCATACCTAGCTGCATCTTGAATGCTTGGTATTGATTTGTAAATCTCTTCAGTACTCTGTATGTAAAAGTCATTAAGATTTTCTGCTATTTTACTGGGTTTCATAAATGTCTGTCCATTCTATTTGAGTTATTGTACCTTTCTTTCCCCATTCACTATTTCTTTTATTTTCTTCCGCATTTTTTTTTGGTCTTTTTTTAATTGTTTTAAAGTTTCTTCGTAATATTTCCTGTTATCTTATTTTATTAAGTAACTGCATTTGTTACGTTGCGATTTATACATTATCCAATTCTCTTCACTTCTATTATCTTCGAATATTTTCTATAATTATATTTCAATAATTATCTGTTTTGTATTTTTAATTAAATAAAAAATAATGTTTTATATTTTAAATATTAAATATATCTGTTTTTATTTACAATAAAATCTATACGTCACTAATAAATATCGTTTATTTAACATAATCCCCGAATGCTCACTATTCATTTTAAAATTCAAGTAATTTTCAAATTTATGAAAGACACTAAAATTGAAAAAATTACCTAGAAGATATCTGTAAATTAATTGCTTGTTTAAAGGACAATTTGTATATTATATTCAGATACAAGATATAAGTTAAGCTTCTACATAAACCTCTGTAAAATCAAAAAGATTTTTATTCAACAACGTTCAAATCAACAACGCAGAATAATTATTACGAACCTCGCAGCATTCTGTATCTCGAACTCTTAAAAAAACGGTACGCTATTTATTGGAAATGAAATCATCATCGCTTTGCATTCGACACGTGCGACGCGGTATGCGACATTCGGCGCGATATTAATGCTTATTTGCGTTTTCGTACATGTATATTTTCTACTGGAACTGACTCGATGCATAATCAACAGTGCACCATGCGAGTGACTGCATATTTTTGGATGATCTCTACGGGCCAATGCGTTGCCTAGTGTGCAAACTGAATAAGTGTGTTGGCTATGTATACTGCTCTGTGGAAAAATGTGTGTGTCTGCTACATAATCTCTGGCTGCTTCCATGAATGTAGAAAACTATGCTAGTGCGTTCGAAGTAGAAACCTTTTTTCAATTTATTATTAAATTTATTTTCAATGAACTACTGATAAATAAATGGCGGAAAGAACAAATTTATAAATAATAATTCATTGCCTCGAGGAACAAATTCTTTGCAAATGACTTCCCGCTACATTGCGTTCCATACATATACCAATATAAAAAAACGTTCTTTAAGGAATGACACCACTATTTTCTATGAGTTTAATTAATATTTAAACATTTATAATTTTTAAATATGCTTGGCATTTATAAAATATATTTGTGTTCCATATAAAAGCTTTTAGGAATATCAATCAAAACTGATGAGTTATTTATTCATTTAAATTGAATGTTCATTTTTATATTCATTTACATTAAAATATGTTTGGCATGGTATTACACTAGATACGGTTCTGTGGCATGTCTGTAATTCTTACTCAATAAATAAAACCAAGAAAAAGAGATAGTATTTAGTATTTTAAATGAGTTGAACAGAAATAACTAAATTTGTTAGTATCCACATCAGGATGAAGGTGATCGTGATTCGTGATAAAAATGGCGTCTAATATTTGGGATTAACTTTATAATTTTAATTTAATAAGGAAAATCACTAATAAAACTTATTTAATCCAGTAAGGAAAAACACAATAATTGTAAGTAGATTGCATATTTTGCTTTTTATAAAAGGTTCGTGTCAGAAATATTGAAAAAGAACTGTTAAAACTAGTGACATTTTTATTGTTTTCTATAATTTTAAAAATATATGTTTTCTATATATTTAAATAATTTTAATTGTGACAAGAACGTAGTTAAATATAATTGATCTTTATTAATTTATATCACCTCTGTAGATGCATTTTTTCATTAGTGTCAACATAATTGACTTTAATTTATTAGTTAACGTCTCCGACTCAAGAGAAATAATGAAGTTTTCTGTTCATTAATGATTTTCAAGGTAAGATGCAAAATCAGGATGGAATTGCTGGATTAGCAGATCATAGAATGGCTCTTGGACATGAAATGAGTGCTCATAATTTTGATCTAATACGTTTTGCTTCATATAGGACAGCATGCAAGTTAAGATTTATACAGAAGAAAGTTAGCTGTAAGTTATATTTGTTCTCACACATATGTAAATAACGTTAGTTTTAAAAATGTTCTAAATACTGATTTATCCTTCACAATATGTGTAAAAACATTTTGAAAATCCTTTTCTTCCTTGTCAAGTACAATGGATTAGGTTTAATTCCTTGTAGTTAACTACAAGGAATTACTAAAAACCTCTTCTCCTTTTCTTCCTGAAGAATATAGAATATGAACCGCGGTCTATTTGTCATGATGTTTAAGTAAGAACCGAAAGAAAAATACACCGTGGATTCTGGACCAAAGCCTGATATAATCGCGAGTGTCCATTATGTCTATCCACCTTCGTTTCTCGCTTTCAATTCTTTGAGCGCACCTGTAGTCGTCGCATAGGAATTACACCTTAAAAGTGATTTGTATTAAGACAGTGTTTTAATAAAAACTGAAATTTTTAGTACATTCTTTGGATATATGGAATGTAATAGAAGCATTCAGAGAGCAAGGTTTGCATGCATTGGAGCCATCCAGTGAATTGAGTGTAGCAAGATTGGAGACACTTCTTTGCTCTTTATATCACAGTCTGAACAAGAGAGCTCCACCAAGTCAGCAGGCTCATGTTGATGTGTGTTCAAATTTGTTATTAAATTGGTTGTTAACTGCATATGCTACTGTGTAAGTAGATTAAGTTAAATTTATGTGCATGTAATACTATTTTGGGTACGTTACCAAAATCCAGAGAAAGGTATATTTTTTAAAGAAAAATGAAGCTGGAAAACTAATAGACAAAGTTTTCTAAAAATATTACCATATAAATGACCTATATGGTCAGGCATGTTTGTGAACCTGTATTATGGCGGGAGATTTTTTTTTAATTTTATTTCAGAACTTTTTTAAATCCACATATTTTATACGAAATTGTAATCGATATATAACTGTCCTGAAGCATGGCTTCTGTGACAGGATTTCTTGTGTGACTTCGATGTATAGTCGTAGAGAATATATATTCATAGTGTGGTTTGGCAGAAGGTACAAAATGTGCTTTCTGTTAGATGAAGTTATTCAACATTTTACGTTAGATATAATTTTTAGTTATAATTTTTGATCTAAGAATTCTTGGGACATCAGGTTGTAAAGTTTTGGAATGTGTAGGAAATGAGATTAGGTAAAGCTTTTGTTGTATCGTACAATAGATGTACGTGGTAATTTTAAAATAGTCTTCATGATTGCTTTCTGTGTGATAATTATATTTGTCGTGTATTTGGCAGGTGCGCCTCCCCAGATGAACGAACCATATGTTATTCGGGAGTGTGTTAATGCGTAATATAGTGATTTGAGTTGAGAGAGGCTTATATACTTCTAAGAAGTCTGAACGAGTACATGGTTTTTCTCATCTTTTTGCCAAAGTTCTTCAGTGTGTATGTTCTATTTCATATGTGAGTCTATTGTAATTCCAAGATATTTTAGAGGTAGCGCTTCTTATTTCGTCACAAGTACAGTTGAATTGTGTGCACGAAAAAAGTATGTATTTTAAGTTTAGTTAAGGCTCTTAAGCGTGGATTATCATATAGAGAGAAAGTGATGAAAGTTGATTTTGTATAGTTTATAGATATAAACTTATCATTGAACCATGCGTTAATAATTTTAAGTGTTTTGGTTGTTTTTGATTTTAGGGAATCCCATGTGTGATCGTTCAGAAATAAAGCAGTATCGTCTGCGTAAGCTATAATTTTTGAATCTTGACATTGCGAGAAAACATTATTAATGTACCAATTAAAGAACAATAGTCCTAATCTAATGATGTAAATATATTTGTAGCTAGTTCGGCGATGGTATTTGTATGTTAAGAGCTTTCTCTGAAGCCGTATTGGGATTTATGTAAGATAGTGTTCTTTTTGAGATAGACTTGGAATTTTGAGTTTAAATTTTTTCGAATATATAATTGCTTTAGTAGATATTATTGAGATTGGTCGATAAATGGTTATATTGTCAGTATCACCGCCTTTGAACATTGGTTTAATTACAGCTACTTTGAATGCGTTATGGAAGGTTTTCTGATTTATACATTGGTTGAATAAGTTCCTTAGTGGTTTACTAATTATATCTTTAATTTTTTTTTAATAACAGTTATGCGATCGGGGCATTTGTTCTTTAGCTTTGTAATTGTATTTTTAATATTGTTTCGGTGATCGGTGAGAAGAAGAATGAATTTGTAATTGTGTTATCTTTAACTGGTTGAAAAGAGCTATTTTGGTAGTTTGAAGAGATGTTTTTTCCTTTATAAAGTAATAATTAAACCTATTTGCTATATCTTTGTAACTGGATATGATTTCGTTATTAATTTTTATTTCTTTAATATCACGGGTTTTCACTTTGCGATTTAGTATGGAATTCGTTGTCTATATGTTTTATATTGTCTGTATGTTTTAGGATCTGGATTAATGTTGATTTTTTGTCTCAAGTAATCGTTTCTACTTTGTTTTATTATGGATGTACTGGATATAATTACTACTTTTACTGTATCCTTATTTATTTAGTCGTAATTAATTTTTAATTTATACCTGTCTATATGTTGGGTATATATTGGACATCTATAGTCGGTTGCTTTATGATTTACATAATGTTCTTTGTTTTTTTTTTATTCATTTCGAGGCACTTGATGCAAGTGTGTTGTGAGATATTGCAATTCCCTTGTTTTGTATTGATCAGCGTAATTCGCAGAACATTCGTTTGGTTCACGACAATTGCTTGTAGTGTGATTGTAGCTGTTGCATTTGTTATATCTCCTAATAGTTATATGTTCATAGATAGGGCATCTTTTCAAACCTACGTTAATTTTATCCATAGTGAGAAGTTTTTGTATTATAGGTTCTGATGTTTCTCAAAACAGTGCATGTTTTCCTATTCCGGTCCGGCTGGATAAATGTACATATTTGTATATCTTCTATGCTGTTTAGTTCAAAGTTGTTCTCAGTTATTTTCTTCTTTTGTTACCTGAATATCAATATTGAGTTTTTTAAATTTTGGTATAATATTTTTAATTCTTGAACAGCATAATCTGGTCGAAATTGTTTTTCACATTCTGTAACTAAGATATCAAGTTCGGCTTTCGCGTATGTTTTTATGATGACAAATCCACCTTTGCTATTTTTACATATACCGTATTAACAATTAATAAATTGACGGTCCGTACGTTTAATTGGAATAGAAGTACAAAACGATTAACGATAATTGTGAATTGATTATATATTATGAAACAAATTCAAAAATTTACATACAAAGTCAAAGTCAAAAAACTTATATAAACAAATATCTATGTTTTACATTTTTCTTTTCTTTCTAAAACTCTCTCAATAGCATTGATATTATTATCATCTTATAAATCGATCCCTTTTTTCTACATCCTCCGGGGAGACAATCGCGAATTTCTAATGGACAAATTAATTGTAAAGGACGTCTCACAGTGTTACCATTAGCAAGCTTAATTTCACAAGCCCTTACCTTCCCATTTCTAGCAGGATATATATTTATCACTACCTAATTTCCACATCATTCTGTTCGTCAAATTTTCTTTTATTAAAACTACGTCATCCACATTTATTTCCGTTGGCATTACAGGTACATTCTGATCAGCAGAACGTAATTGCAACAAATATTCGTCGGTCCATTTCTTCCAAAACATAGCTGAAAATTTTTCCCGTTTCTTTCCAAGCTGAACTATAGAATTTCTAAAAGGGTTCTTTGGGCTTTAAATAGTAGTAAATGTGCGTCCCATTAAAAAATTCGTTTGACTGAACTGAAGGCTCATTAGTAACGTACGTAATGGTCTGCTATTTATACTGGCTTCTATTTCTATTAAAACCGCTTGTTGCTCAAAATTACAAGTAGATTTACCTAACGAGGCTCTGAGCGCCATCTTCACTGATCTAGTGAGTCTTTCCCACCAACCACCCCACATGCAGCCCTTTCCACTATAAATTTCCATTTTATTTGATGTTCTTGTACAAAATTTACAAGCTTTTTACTACTTATAAATCTGCTAATACTTGTAGTTCAAGGGCAGCTCTCTTAAAGGTCTTTGCGTTGTCGCTATAAAGTGTGGTTGGGATTCCTCTACGGCTGATAAAACGTTTCAAAGCTCTCAAGAAACTCTCGACGTTTAAATTTTGTACCAGTCAAGATGAATAGCGCGTATGACTGCACAGTTAAGTAGCAATATATAACATTCCGATTTGACCCCATTTTCATTTGTAATATATAAGGGTCCTACAAAATCAATCCCTTTTGTCTCAAACGGCTTACATGTAAGTATTCTTTCTTTAGACAATGGGGCAAAGGTTTGAGTTCCAACTGTTGCTTTAATCTTTCGGAAACATTACATATGTGTATAATTGATTTTACTGCTTGCCTACCAGACACTATCCAATATTTTTTTCTGGGCACAGTAAGAACACTATCCGTTCCAGTATGATGCAACTTGATATGATGATCTGATATTAACAGGTAACAGAAATACGCATTCTTTGGTAAAATTATAGGAAACGTTGTGTCATATTCAAGTTGACTTTCTTGAAGTCTCGATCCTGAACGTAATATATCCTCAGAATCTATAAAAAGCATTAATATTGGAGATTTAGCATTTATCTCTAAATATGTAAAAACGTGCTGTACATATTTAATACAATATTTTTCGGCTATTTTTATCTCATCTATTGTCGGGAAACTATTATTTTAATATTAGTTTTCAATATATTTTCAAATCTAATAACATACGCTGTCACTGATAATAATTTTCTTAGGTTACTAATTCTTTCTGGTGGAAATATAGGTTCGCTTTCAGTAACTGTAGCTTCTGTTATAAGACATACTAACTTAGTTTCTTCAGTTGATATATTTGAATCTATTACTCTTTATTCTTCTATACAAATTGATTCTCGTACAATTCCGCGCCAGCTATCCATAATTTGGATTCCAGCAATGATCTCGCAGAAATTCCTCTTGTTAATAAATCTGCATGATTGGAAATACCAGCACAATGGTTCCAAATGCAATTATGAGTTAATTCATGAATTTCTTTTACTCTATTAGACACTTACGTTTTATGATTTGTGTGATCACCCTGTATCCAATATAAAGCGATTTTCGAATCCGACCATAAATATGTTTGGAGGTGTTCTACATTTTATTTATTTATTTATTTATTGAAAATCCAACAGTACAAAGAATTTATTGTAATTTTTTATACTTATTTCAGGATTAACGTTATTGAAATATTATAGCATGATATCGTAATATTACAGATATATACTGAAGTATGCTATACTTATATAAATATAAAGGTTTATACATCAGAACTACAACTAGTACTACGATAATGAAACAATAATGATAATGTAGAATGACATGTGAATTATAAACAGGGACACATATATTTGCTTCATTTTTCTTTAACCAACTTTCTGAAACACTTATAACATCAAGATATATGAAATTCTCAGGACATCTGAGAATTTCGTATTATTATGAAAAATTGTTGTATTGGGTGATTTACGTACATCTAGTGTTTGTTTCTTCCAGAAAAAACGACTTATTTGCGCACCCATATTAGGTTACATTATTTCTTTCTTGTAAATCATTGGTACTGTCACCTTAAATGAGGTTATTCCTCTAGATATTTAGACTCCAACTTGGTGCATTTTATATATTTTATTTGTTTGTTTTTTAAATGTTCTTCCATATTAGTTGTATTTGTGTGCAGCTTACGTACATGTAGGTGCAGTTTTTGTACATGCTCCACACCCACTATATTAGACTCACAAGGTTGTAAACTACCTCTTATCACTGTATTTTTCTTATATCTGCGTTCTCTTGTGACAATTATCCAAGGATTGTCAATTTCATTATTTTTCCAATGGTATTTTTACCTCATATCACTCTTTGGGCTCTCCTCATTATTTTCTACGTTGGAGTTGCACACAGTTGACGTCTTAGCACTGTTTGCAACTATTTCAATGTCGTCATTTGTATTTTGATCAATGTTATGTAATGAGCCGAATTCATAACGCGTATATCCTTAATTTTTTGCCGATATTTTGGCTTTTTAACCTTCCCTTATTGTTTGAATTTCCTGATTTACTAGGTCACTTAGTTGTCGCTATCTTTTATATGCAGAGAACCACCTTTTGCTAATTTTTGTTTTTCATTTAATGTTTGATACGTGTCTGATTTTGGTCAAAATCATCTTGGCTTATTTGAGTTTCCCTACTAATTATACCATTTAATTTATATGTACTTTCCTCTTTTTCAATACCGTAAAAGTGGACAACTTTTCCCGATTTTTTACACCTTTTATCGAATAATTACTAAATTTTCCATGATCTGGTATTATAAGTTGTACTATGAGATATATGGCGGGAGCACACATAAAATTTTTACAATAATACTTGATAATCTTAAAAGGAAAAAAATCTGAGAAATTCTAAAAATGTTTCATCAATTTTCTCTCTTGCTCTTTTTCGAATCGATCATTTGGCATTTCCTTATAAACCGCATCAGGGTTGAATGGATAAATTCCTCAGGCCCTAAATCCATTCTGAATATTTTTCTTAGAATTACATTTCAACTTGTCAATTAACTTCCTCAATAGTGTAGGAAAGATACATTTATCAACACAATTAAGTTTGGATTGTTTTAGTTTTAAATCCGTCAAAATAGAACGCAAACACCTTTAACAAGCCGAAAGAAGCTTACATCTAATGGTTGAGTCAATTGTGTTCTATTAGCCGGTAACAATGCAAAACGAATATTGTTTCTTTGACAAGCTTGCAACACATCAATGTTTATATGCGATGAGAGATTATCTCCTATCAGAACTTTCGGCTGTTGCGTCTTTTTCGCCCAAGGAACTACAATTTTTTCGAACCAATCCTGGAAGGTGGCGGCGTCGAACCATCAAGATTTTGTTCTGTTATACACAGTGTTGGGTGGGGTCCCCCAGACATCCATCGGTCGTATAAACATTCCGCTTTATAGACAACATATAATGGCAACAATTCACCAGTAGCTGTTGCAGAAACAATCTGTGACACTGCGGGTTTAGAAAAATTGTTATATCTTTCTGGATATTTAGTTCCTTTAAAGAATATGCATTTCTGTGAACCCGGGTTGTCACTCAAATTTGTTTCATCATAATTTAAAATAAAAGCAGGATCAAATGCTTCCAATGTTTTTCAAGATTCTGGAAGTATATTTCTATGTCTGTTTCTGTTATTTCTACCGTATTTCTCTTTAAATTTTGACAATGTCGTTTGGTTAGTCTAGATTTATGTCGTTCGATAAATTGTTCTACCAACGCTGGACCCAGTAAGTTATTCGTAAAATATGGATCCTTTGTTCCTCTTTTGTCTAAATAGCCTTTAACGATCATGCGGAGTTCTATTTGGGTCACAAGCACAAGCAAAAGCAATCAGCACATCAACTATGTGTCCCTCTTCTAACTGGCTCATGGCAGTAGGATGTCCAATTTTTGACATATGTTTTTTCTTTATTTTGTTAAGCAGCGTTTTTCTTGGAATCTGAAATGTTTCTTGCGCCTTTATGGAACTCATTCCATTTATTATAGCATTATGGCGGCATTCAATGTCTCATTTGTATAATTATGATACTTACGGCCACCTAATTTTTTTCTCTGTATGATGTACTATTTCTAAAATATAGATATATGATTCAACAGTTACTATATTAATTTTACAACGAAAATGATAAAAACAGTTATTAATTAGTTTTAAAAAATAATTTAAAGAATTTAGCATAAAAATCCATCGAAAAAACAAATGATGGCAACATTGCTCTTTCATGTACAACATTGCCCACGTAGTATTTTACCAATATGTCGTACTGTTTGAGGTTATGATCCAAATATCGCCCACTATCTTGTTAAAGGACACATATGTCAAATATCATAATAAAATATTAAATACAAACACTACAACATACCTTAGCTTTTACCCTTTGAACTTATCAAAAATATAAAAGAATTTGGTTAACGTTTTTCAGACACAAATTCTCCGTTCCCTTCTTTATTGTTGAAATGGCTAGAAGCCACAGGTTTGAAAAACAACTTTCAAACGTGCAGTTCAATTACCACATTGCCAGACTTTGGAACAAATATTTTTGATTTATGATGTCAGTGGGCAAAGTTGCACGCAATGGGCAATCTTGTCCACTTTTACGGTACCAACTGTATTCTTAAAATCCGTCAACTGGTTTTTAAGTCCTTCTTTAAAAGTTGCCCAGCAAGTATTTTCATGTAATGTCATGGTTTTTCACAAGTTTCTGTTCTTGTTTCTTACTACTATCTTTTAGTAGTCTTATCTCATCGAGAAGAATGTCTATCTTGTTTTCTGCTCACTGATTATGGTACTTAAGCTCTTCATAATCTCACGCCACTTTATTTCCATAGTGTTTTCACTCAAAGTATTTGCACTTACAGTCGATTTTCTTGTATAACCTTCAAAATTATTAGAATTGTTCGTATTTCCATCTAGAATATTTGTCGACATAACTTCAATTTCGTTACATCAATTATTACACATCCAATCTACATTTTTATTGCTTAACTTTAATTTAGAAAATTGTTCGTTAGTTATATTTACACATTGTATGTCAAAATTTCTACACTTTGCAGAAACTACTACACATGAATTCTTAGCAAAATACACAAACTCTTACTATTATCTGAACTTGAAGTAAATCAACCAGCTGCAGTACAGAAACTTAATTTTCATTTCACACTTACGTTCAGTATATTGACAATTCATACCTCGCTGCGACGTTTCTATTTGGTTTTTTTTTTGATCCAGCCCTCGCTGCCCTATCCCAGACGCTTGGGCGATTTCCGTAGAGTTTCTCCATAGAGGCGAATTTCTTCTTTAATAAAGGCGATGAATCTTTCCAGTTGTTGTTTTTCATTATCAGAAGTTGTAGCTCTGGCCTCATCATTTTTATCAAACGACGATCTTGCAGATTTATCTTCATGTGTACGATGATAATCCTTCATCATATTCCATGGCAGACATTTAAGAATAAACGACCTAACCATAATACTATATTGGGTAGACGATACCCCCAACGACGCCAACGATCGAATTATTTTTGATGTAGTATTATATATTGTACGTAATGCTGCTAGCTCCTTACGACTCTTTACTGCTGGTAAGGCTAATAATTGCTGTATATAATAGTCAATCAGACATTCCAAGTTACCAAATTCATCGTTTAACATTTTAATTGCTTCTTGATAACAATCTTCAATCTTCTTAAAGTTTTCGTACACGGTAGAACGAAACATTCCAGAAAGGAGGCCATAAATTCATTGCCAATAAAATTGTTTTAACTCTAATTTTGTTAATTTGACGCTCAAAGCTTTGTTAGAATTAATTGATTGTCTTGTATTCCTTTTTCAATTTCGGTAATGTTAATTAATACGGAGTTAATTTTGTCTTCAGAAATTAGGTCTGTTGAATCTGCTTTTCTTGTTTTATTAATTTACTTATTTTCACAATGGCATTTAGTATTTTTTTGTCATCTATGCATAACCATAGCAGTGTGTCTTTGGCTTTGTGTAAGAGGTCATATTTGGTTTCACTAAGTTTTACACAGTTAATATGGTACCACGGGTTGCAAAAACCATTACATTTAACAGCATTAACGGTTTTCACATATATTACACTTCTCACTCTTATCGACATCTTCCGCCATTTTATCAACTCAAGTCAAGAAAATTGAAATTTATCCGGATTTTGGTAACGCACCCTAGAAATTTCATTTCATTAATAACATCCATATTTTATAAATTTTTAGTGATAATATTGGAAAAATTAAAGTGTTTTCAATAAAAGTAGCATTAGCAACACTATGTGCTGGGAAATTAATGGATAAGTTGAGATGTATGTTTGTCTTTTTATATAAATTTTGAATTCAATATATATATAATTTTATGAATTATAGATATATTTTCCCAAATTTCTGACAATAATGGTTTATTATTAACTTGGCGATTTAATGAATACCTTCAAGAAGTGCTGTCTCTTCCGGCAGCTGTCTACGAGTCTCCAAGTTTCAATTATACTGATTCATTATCAACTACAATTTTTAGTCCAGTAAGTTTACACCTAATTCGAAAATTTCGCTTCATGTTAATGTTTAAAAAATTCATTTTCAGAATGCCAAAGTAACTGTAAATGATTTTCTGGATACGATGATGTCTGATCCAGGACCACCTTCTCTAGTATGGCTTCCATTATTACATCGTATTGCTACTGTAGAAAATGGTAACTATTGATTTCAACTAGTTTTATTAAAACTCCATTTGCACCCATGAACTAAGAAACAATGAACTTTTGCATTTTTTAGTTATTATTTTTATGAAATTGTGCGTTACTTGGAATAATTTATTATATAATCATTGAAAGAATATTATTGCTGCGTTATATTTTACTTGTTAGTTTATAGCCGCAAAGAAATCGTTCTGTGGTATGTCGTAACTATTAGGAGATCAATTAGACAAGCTTGACTTTTTTTGTTCAGTGTATGAACCCGCGTCTTTTGGGTTGTCAATTTGGGTTTGTTTTTTGAAGTTTTGCTCTACCAACTCAGCAAAACGGTTGTATATTAAGCCCTATAAAGAAATCTTAGATCTTCTAGAGGAATTGTTGATATATTGCCCGATTTTGAAATAAACATCGCAACTGTTAATTGTCATATTTGGATTTTTATTGAAATCACTTTTGTTGGATTTTTCTCATTTCAGTAACTCAAAAAGAAGTTTCACGTTTATCTTAAGAGTTTATAAGAATAAATATACGTTTCGTTATCATTTAAGTCTTTTGACTTTCCCTTCCATTATACCAATTTTCGGCTACAATTGATGCAAGACGCTTTTTCTTCAAATTTATGCGGTTTTTATCCGATAACTTACTCTCTGACACCTATTTCGTCATGTCAAACTGTTTGAATCGACATGTTTGAGTTCCTAAAATATGTCGTTGGACATAATCATTTTCCTGAGTGCAGTATTTTTTTCCGAGTGAACCAAATATTTTTGATTTCAACACATTAAGTATTTGCAATGGTAAACTTGCTGACCGAGATCAACATAGGTTTTATGCCTAAAAATAAGAATTCTATATTGTTTACTGTCTTACTAGTGAGAGGCGTTGAGCTATGGTTAAAAGATATTTAAGGACAAGTAAGAAATATGGAAATTTGAAACAACTGCAAAATGAAGCAAAGATATTTTTTGTGTTATAAAAAATTCGTGGACATGATTGCCACCCCATATTTTATATACTGGAAGTCCTACGCTTTGTTACATCTTGCATAAAGCAAACAAACACAATAAAATAATCATTTTGAATTCCTCCCGAAATTATAATGTGCACCCGCCACTGATAACAACATTTATTCAATTGAAAAAGCAGTTTATATGTCTCATACAACGTAAAATAATTTTTCCTGTAATGTTGCATAAATGAGCTATTACGTAGGCCATACATGTATATAATATGATTGTTGAATGCCGGTTGCCATGGCGACAAGTTCCGAAATTTTAAGTTATTAAGGGTCATATCATTGAAATGATAAAATTTAGGCCAATCGTGTGCGGTATTATTTTAAATAGAATTACTAGGGCTACCAAAATGTAAAAAAATATACAGGGTGGTACTAAAAAGTTTTTAAACAAAAATTATTGCTTAAAATCGGTCAAGTATATTCAGTTGCTCCCACTGGCAGAATTGAGGTCCCTTAGACTTACATAGGTTTCCCAACTTTCATAGGAACCGAGATATTTAGGGTAGTACACTTTGTTTTCAAGGTCAAATTACTCCGGTGCTAAGGTGTGCGATTTTTAAACTCGCTTAATCGCTTAAGTATTAAAGGAACTTTCGACAATTTTTTTTTTATTAAAATCGTCGTTAAGTCTCTGCATCAACTTGAAATGCATCGCGCATAACCTAACGGTATGATTTTTTCAAATAATTTTGTACTAAA
>WYDF02256709.1:0-19810 GCA_009867245.2 Adranes taylori
TAATGTTTTTTCTTTCAATTGACAGAATCAAAAAGAAAATCAGGTAGCTGAATTCTTTCGAATCATTTGTGTCTATATAGATTTATATATTTATTTCTTTTTTATTTTTGGAAAATATTTTAGTTTTTCAAATAACTTCTATGAAAGTTAACAAACTAAAAAAAATTCGTGGACGTGATCGCCACTCCATCTTGCATATACTGGAAGTCCTTCGTTTTGTTATATCTAGCATAAAACAAAAGTTGTCTATGCCCGGCCTTGATTTACATTTTCCTCGTATTTGCCTATGGCGTGGACAGCTGCTCTGTCCGGTTTGGTATGGCCTACGATCCCTCTTGGCTCTCTTTTCGGCTAATTTCTGAAAGAGCAATCTGGCATGCTTCACACGCCAGACTGCCTTGGTCTTATGAATTTGTCCGCTTTGGCGCGGTCTGCTGTCGTTTTTGACTTCATTTTTCCCCACTACTGCTTTTCTTCGTGTGCGGTTTGCATAAAATTGAGGTCCCTGGGTCTTGCACTTATTCCACAAGTTCTATTTTTTCTACTTTCATAGGAACCCAGATATTTAATGTAGTAAATTATTCGGTCTGAACTAAATCGATCGCAAACTTTACAAAACAAAAACGCCCTGTATATATCTTAGTTTGTAACAACATTAATTCAATTGCGAAAGCAGTTTATATGTCTCATACAACGTAAAATAATTGTTCGTAAATTTTAAGTTATTAAGGGGCATATCTTTGAAATGATAAGAACTAAATCCATTAGATGTGGTATCATAGTCAAGCAAATCAGAAGGGTTACCAACATATAAGAAAATATACAGGGTGTTACTAAAGTTTTTGAAAAAAATGTATTGCTCAATGTATATTCAGTTGATCACACTGGCAAATTTGAGGTCCCTTAGACTTATATATATATACGATCCCCAAGTTTCATTTTTCCAGCTTTCATAGGAATCCAGATAGTTAGGGCAGTACTTTTTTAAAGGTCAAATTACTCCGTGAAGCAGAGTGCTAAATTCTACAGAAAAAAAGGGCACTCGAATTCTGATAAAGCAATATATTTAATAATATAAGACGAAACAATGATAATTCAAAATGAAATATAAATGTCCGATAATAAGTAAAAAGAATAAAATATTATAACACACGCGCGAAGCTCCACAATAAATCCAGAAAACAGAAATTTAACTGGTTCTGTGTTGCGCAAATAAAGCGTCAAGTAATAAATATTGTAACCATATTATATACCATATATCAGATGATTCTAAGGTCGCGTCCACATAGCGTATGATATGAACGGAAATATTAATTCTTAACACTCCGTTGCTATGACGTGCGATTTTTTAAACTCGTTTAATCGCTTAAGTATTAAAGAAGCGTTCGACACAAGAAATTTTAAAAAAAATCTTACGAAACTTTTGCAAAAAATGGGCCCTAAACTTAGCAATACAAAAAGCACCCTGTATATACATTATTGTGATTTTGAAAAAAATGTTTCGAACAAAATCGACGGGCCTTTATGTAACCTATACAATAAAGTTTATTCGAATGTCCTATCTTTTATAGTTCCTGAGATATTTCAAAAAGTTTGTTAAGCCACAAACGTGACAACACCGCTTCTTATACAATTTGGGAACATGGGGCTTTTTAATTCGACGCATAATACAAGGCACTATATGTGTGCAAAATTACAATCTCCTAGTTTTAATACGAAATTTCTGAACAAAAAAAAATGGCTCCTGTCCGCCATATTGGATTTATAAAAAAATGAAAAAACCATTCTGCGGCCTCATAGTCTACACCTGTCTACCAAATTTTATGCAGATCGGTCCCATAGTGAAGGAGAAATTCTTGAACATACAGACGTACGTACTTACGTCCGAACACACATACAAACAGACACCGAAAAATCGATCTTTCTTTTATTTTTTTGAGCAAGAAGAAATTTATTTAGAAAAAACTCTTTACATGAAAAATTGTTCCTTATAACAAATTAAATCTTTTCTAACAATTAGAAATACATAAACATAAAGAAAATAGACGCGCAAATTTACTACATACCCAACTAGATTTGATAATAACCACTAACTTGTTCAAAATCTTCACATAAGTCATCTACCTACACATAACACGTACAAGTACAAGCCTACAAATAAACATACCTTCATACCTCAGAGCATACACGCTAACATATAGATAAAATCATTTGCCTTTCATTTCGCTTTTAGCTACAGAAAGGAAACCATTGTTTTAACAATCGTTTTAACATAGAAAATATTTAAATTCGATATATAAAGAACATCTGTAGTCGTTAAAATAAAGTTAGTCTTCTCTAACTCTTCTTGGTTGCCATCTGTCGTTGTTGTAGTTATAGTTGGAATTATATTTGTCGTTATCTCATCATTATAGTTGTCATGTTGTTGCTCCATGTTGGTGCTCATATTGTTGATTCCTCTCGTTTGGCCGTTGACATAAATCGGTACAATTCCTCGTAGTCCCATCCTCTCATAGTCGTTGTCTCATCATTATTGTGTTGTTGCTCCCGACTATCTGGTTGTTGACTGTCTCCCGTTTAGTTTTGACACCACCAAGTCCAATCCCTGGTACCGCCAATCCCTCGTAATCATTGTCTCGTCGTTGTCGTCTTGTTGATCCCGTTTGTCTAGTTGTTGACCCTCTCCCCTTGTACTTTAACAGCATTAAGTCCAATTCCCATAGCCCCAATATGGTCAACTAAAACACTCCAATAATAGAACCTATATGAACCCTAGAACCTCTGCTTTGTATGTCTGAGGATGGCCCAAAAGGGTTGAAATTATAGTCACAATCTACGAAATTGTACTATACCTTGTAGTAACGAAGTAAAAACACTTCTAATTGATCTCAATACTGTTCAATATATCGAGAAATGTGCAATATATTTCGATGTTAAAGTTAGCAGATAATTTCTAAGCAAATATCACTGAATGAATCATTTGGTTTAACGTTAAACATTAAACGTATTAGTCATTTTTGGCTTATAAAAATACTATATGAATCGCTTAGCTCTAAAATGTAGCATTATATTGTGAGACAATATCCGTAGTTTGTAGCAAGAAAATCTCTCAATTTTGAAATTGTTTAAAAATCATATGACTTATTTGATTATTCTAGTGTCATATGCAATCGATATTAAGGCATAGGAAAATAGTAGGACAATTTAAGCAAAATTTAAGCAAAATAACAGTTAACATATCTTGGATTTCTGTTCAAACTGTGTTTAAAGCTATAAACACAGTGAAATATATTATAGAATATACTTAGATCAACTTAAAATTCATCTTCTATCAATGTTCTTAATCAACTTTATCCAAACGATGCCGTAAGTTGATAAAAAAAAATTGTAGAAGTATAACTTTAAAATTATCAGACTTACAAATCAGCATCGGTGTGTTGATTAGGGAAATTTGATAAAAGCTTATTTGTATATATGTGGGTTGTTTTTTTTTTCATATGTGCACACTGTTTTATTTGTGGTTTGCAAAAATCTTATAAAATTATGTGTTCCGTTAACTAAAAAACGTTAAGAACTACTGTTGTAGATATACATCAGTATTAGATATAATTTATGTTAACCCCCATTTTTAACTTATTGTAATACTAACATGTTCTATTGGTTGTTATAAATAACATATTTGAGTAAATTTTGTTATCGATAAAATAATGTTATTATGATATCTGTGGACCGTTTAATTTAATTTTTGGTTGATTACAAACTTCTTTCAATCAAATTATTTATTAATTTGACATTTTTATTAGTATATAATCCACCTAAGAGTTATTTAATTGTTATTTGTTGTATTAATCATTTCAGATTTTTTATCGATAATGAAATTTAAAAAAAGCGTATCAGTATTCGATAGGTATTCATTTAACAGGAATGATATAAATTTGAAAATACTTACCTGTAATGCTAAAATGTTTTAACGTCGTTTAAATAAAATTCACCACCGTTCTAAGTTATCTATTTTAAGATAATTATTCACTAATATTGAAACTAAATGTGGAAATATTTAAAAAAAGCTTAATATTTTATTCTCACAGTGTTCTAAAATATGCAAGAAATTCAAATTGTGAAGAATTTATATATGTGTTAAATATATACAGATATATGTCATGCGCGTTATGAATATCTAAGCTAATTTCTGTATGAAACTTTTATATAAACTTAACGTAACATACGCAAGATATATGAAGCGAGGGAATTTTTCCAAGCTGAAGATTTTTATTAAATAGTATATTTGCTGTGATCTTAACTTGAAAACAGATTTTTCAAGAATCGGTAGTTTCTTTTAATTCTATATAAATTAACAAAGACAATAAGAAATACTCTATTGCAATTATATTTACTAAAACAATTTTAAGCTGCATCCACCAACGAAGGAATGTCCACCTCCGTTCAGTTGGTTGTAGGCAACCTCATGAGATGAAGTAAGGGAGAATTGGTAAAGTTGCTTCTGTTGTAGTGTTTTTATGAATTCATGTAGGAAAACACATTTTCACATATATGTTTATGTGTTTCCGAACATTGATGTCATTTTCAATCTAAAATCTCGGAAGTTTGGGAATCTCTCCTTAGACAACAATTTGAAAAATCATGTACCTTTTCTTGTCTGGTCATTAGGAACATGAAGATCACACAACTCAAGTTGTAGGTCAGGCGGTTGATCTTCAATGGTTGATCTATAAATTCGTAGCTTCAAGAAGATTATTATAAAGCAGTAACTGCTTTTGGGACTTTCAATTTCCTCAAATCTTGTATTGAATTCATCAATAACTTGTTGAATTTGTGAACTGCAGCCTGAAAACTCAATATTTTCCTTATCTTTGAATTCTTCTGCTAGTTGCAGACAGCTAGGGAAGTGTGTCAAGTTTTTGTTTTCCAAAGTACGTTTGAACATGTTTTGCTTATTCCGAAATCCATTTATTATTCCAATCAAATCTGAAACCGTCTTGTGTCTTCCTTGAAGACTCAAGTTTAAACTGTTAAGGTGATGAGTCAACTCTGTAAGAAAAGCTAACTGCCTTAAAAATTCGGATCTTGAAACTTCACTTCCAGTTCAGTTGTGTCAGATGGAATATATTTATTGAGTGATGCAGGGATTTCCTTTCTTACAGCAAAAAATCGTTCCATACACTTTCCTGCACTCAGCTACCTTACATGGTTCCAGACTTTTTACCTGTCATTGATGGTGCCCCATCTGTTAAAATGGCTGAACACTTATTAAAGCCTCCAATTCTGTCAACTGTTTTCTTCAGAGCCTCATAGATTCTTCATAGATGTTTTCTTCAGAGCCTCATACATGTCTTTTCCTTTTTTTTGTTCAATAAAGAGGACAAACATCAAATAGTTCCTCTTTAGAGGAGAAATCTTCAAAGGTAATACGTACAAATATTAAGAACTGACTAACATATGTTTGATCAGTGCTTTCATCCAGATCACTGCTTTCATATGAGCTTTTATTAATCAGGCTAAGCAACGATTTTTATGCTTGCTCAGCCATGTCAACAATCCTTCTTTACACGGTTTGATGTGAAAGTGGCACTGGTTCGAATTTCATCCTTTTTAATTACACTGCCATCAGTAAAAGGTTTTTTTTGCCTTCGCCAGCTTAAGAGACCAGCTTATATTCTTTAGGCACTGAAACAACGTTCATGCACACTAAACATTGCAACATTCCATTCTTGTGAGCAATCAAGTAATCACTTTTCCAACTTTCTTTGTAACTCAGTGATTCACTACTATAGTAATGACCCAATAAAATTTTATAAAACAGAAAATGTCACGATAGACACGATACTTTTCAACAGGTGCGTGTGACGAGACGAACTGAAGTGACACACGACAGTCAGTGGCACTGGACCATATTCAGACTCAGGCTATATTCAGACCATGTATTCGCAATAACACGTGAATGGATTTTCAACACGTGAAGATGAGAACCCGTTTACACGAAAACAAATGAATGCGGGATATATAACAATCTAATGTCGGGAATACCGAAACACATACTTAGGTCATATATTCGTCTTAACGCGGGAATGGTTTTTAGACACAGGAATTCGGGAACACTGGAATACAGGAACACATATTCAGACCATATTTAGACTGTTACGGGCTGTACTGTGTCTTGGTTAGGCCTATATTGGAGTTTTCGAGTAGTATTCGGAATTCTGCTATATTGATAGTATCGAGTTTCAACCCTTTGGGGCCATCTTCAGACTTAATGCATGGGGAGCTATGTGGTTTCGTTTTAAGTTCTTAGTCTATTATAGAGGTGTGGTTAAGTGACCATTTTTGGTAAAAATGTTATATTTTCTAGCACTTAACAAAATTTAAATGTAGCGGGGGTACGAAGGATTGGGTTTTGAAGATGTTAGTAATTAACTGGAATAATTAACCGTGCACCGACTACGTAAACGGGAGTAACGGAACGGGAAAAAAATTAATTTAATATTGTCGTTGTTCCTGCTTCTTGTCATCTGGTTTTGCCGTTGTCATAATTATAATAGTTGTTATAGTTATCGTCATAATATATCAAAAATTGAGTAAACAAAATTGTTTGTCATAATTGTCGCCAAAATTGTAGTTATAGTTGTTGTTATAGTCGTTTCATTGTTGTTGTTATCCTTGTCATAATTGTCGTCAAAATTATCATTATAGTTGTTATCTTCCTTTTGTCTTTGTCTCGTCGTTATTGTTGTCGTGTCGTTACTACGTTCCATCTGGTGTTGTCCCTCTTACAGTTAATCTCTAAGATCTTTAAAACCCAATCTCTTATACCCCAAAAATAGTCACTTAACCACCCCCTAATAATATAGTAAAACTTAAAACGCACCCACACAGCTCCCATGTATTGTCTGTAAGTCTGAAGATTGGGTTGTAAGCCCAAAAGGGTTGAAACTATATAGTACCAATTTAATAATTGAAACTATACGTGGTAAATCACGAAAGTTATATTCTATAGAATGGTTTGAGCTCTTGTTTTACGCAAATCCAATATAAATTATCTTAATTCTTGGTTTAGTCACATTTAATGTGAATCATTAAGTGATGGTTTAATTTAGGTTAGTTTAATTAAGTTAATATACTTTATAACATATAGTGGAACATATTCTATAAATTGTAGTGCATATGTATTGAAAGGGGGTGATTCCGTTAATAAGCTTATTCTATTGTATGCTGTGCAGGTCTTCGATGTTTTTTGGAACAGTAACCGATTTTGATCGACCTTCACGACATTCATCATTCACAGAAAGCAAGATCACTATGACATTCTACACACCAGTTTACTAAGATCACAAAAAAATCGTTCAACAAAAACGTTCACGTGAAATTTCCTCATATTTTTTTTATGTATAAACGAATCAGCAGTACTCATGTGTGCGTAAAGTAATTTTGCTCTAAAATGCAACTATAATTTTATTTCATACTGTAGCTTTGCTGCTATATAACAACTAATAGCATTCCGAGTGGTCAAATGTTTCTTCCCGTTTCATTATTTTCACGTTCGTTTGTACCTTATGCAATCTTGAACCTTTGATACACTGGTACTCCATTTTGATTACTTTGACGCCCTCACTAAAGAACTTTTACTTTAAAAGATCAAACGGTTCCCAATATGTAATGAATTGTTATAAACCAGTGGGAGACGCCTCCCTTGGGAGGCATAATGAGATCGTGAGGGAAGCAATGCGTTGTATTTATTTTTAAAAGAAAAATCTATTACTTAACGACATAAATCTTACTTACTAAATAATCTTACTTACTAAACATGTCCAGACTGGTCTAGCTTGCACCGCCCCAACCCCGGTTCGCCTTCGCCCGATAAGTACCTACGATCGTAGGTTAGTCTAGGTTAGGGAGGGGGGGGGAGGTGAATGAAAATATATAATTATAAGCCGGGAGGCTCGACGCAAAAAATGTTGGGAAACTATGTTATAAAGGGTTTGTCCGAGTTTCCTATAGCTTACCACTGTTCAAATGGAATAAGTACTGTTATCTGCCGAATATTTTGAACTATGAACTATGTTGTCCTTCACGGAATTTTAGTCCTTTATATCTAAAGTCCTGAAAGTAAAGTGCATGAATCCTGTAAAATTTCAGTGCTTACAATGTCACAAAAATTTATAGTACAACATGATCTACTGACGTAAATAAAATATACTATAAATACAAATTTACAATATTTTAAAACAATACATTATAAACGGATTATTCTATCAATGCTCAATCAACAAGTGTGCGAAGTGCTTTAATTTAAGCCATGTGACAAGAAAGTGTTTGCTATTTTCGTACATTTTAACTTACGAAAATAACTCTCGGATTGCATTGTACTAAAATCTATATAACAACAAAACAAAACTTATGAAACTTACTAACATATTTATTACGGTATTAAATTAATAATTATAAATATAATCTTTTTGATGGCCTCGGTTTTGGAATTATAGCGCCGACTGGCGCCAAAATTAATATAAATTTTTTATCAGGAATTAATTAATGTTATATTTTTATTCAATAGAATATTACAATATGTGCGATTTTAATCATTTTAACACATCCATTACGAGAATTTATCAAAACAATAAATAATTATATCCCTTGTTATATAGTATGATAAACTAATAAGAGAAAGTTGGGCACGAGCTTCCTACTACGTAGGTATTAGATTTAGAAATAACTTCTAGAAATAAATCTTATAGGGAAAAAAATAAAAGTTAAGAAATACGGCAGACTTAAATTTTTTATTTTTGCTTGTTCTTTTTCTCTTTTTTAAGGTAAAAATCGTGTTATTATGTTTCAAAATGCTCATCCTTTAGCTCTATACACTTTTGCATTCGAAGCAATACTTGACACATTTATTCCATTTTGAAGGTAGTACCTGAGAAACATGGTTTTTGAAGGCTTCAACAGTTTCTTGATGTGAAAACATTTGAAAACACAAAGAAATCGTTGAACGATAAATTAGATGAATACGGACGAGATTTTGTTTCGAAAATATTTTACAATTATTTTGGGCAAAATTGTTGATGTTTTTTCTGCTTTGAAATAATCAATTGTTAGATGTGGTGGCTGAGAGCTAGTATTGGCATGATGCAGGATAATGCGAAGTTTTTGGTCGATTTTCCCGAGACTTCTGGTAAACAAATTGTTAATTACAGTATTGACGTTTCTTCGATCCTTGGTCGAGTACACCTAAATAGATAATCATTTCTTTCAGCAATATTATCACTTTCTTTCAATCAAATCAATCATTTATTTCGAAGAATTTCATGAATGAACAACATCTGTTGGATTCCATTCTCATGAAAATGGTTTTTTTGCTTTGTTTCTGATTCGTACGTATATATTCAAAATTCGATATCTGTTACGATGCTGTATACGGCTTTTGCAGTTCTTCGGAATCGTACGTGGATCTCTAGGCCCTCGAAAAGTTTTAATACAACTTTATCTGAGAGATCTCAAATACCTTCATATACATTTTTCATTCTACAAACTTTCCACTACTACCGGACTAACCGGATTACACTAGTATGTAATCGCGCCTTGAATAACTTAGATTATCTTTGCAAACTTCCAAATCTTTAGATCCATGTTTCTACATGCCAACAAGTTTTATATTTAAGTTAAAATATTTATATTTCTGTATGAAAATATAATTGTTATACCGACTCTGTATACTTGTATTAATACCAATTGATATTTGTTTGTTGTGACTACAGAAGTTTAAAATTATTGTAAACTACTTTAAACTGGACACATATTAAACACGTGTACTTCCCAATGATAAATATTGTTAAAAAATATTTAATTGAATAATAAACGTCAAAATAGTTAACGGCGTAGATAAGATATCATCTCATTTAATGAAACGAGAGGGTACAAACATTGTAATTAATTCGAACTATAATTTATCATTTTTATTTCAAACAATCCTTGATATCACTTATTTTTAAATTTAAAATTTATTTTTCTTATTCTTATGACGAATTGGAAAGGAAAGCTCAAAGTATTTCCTGTGATGTTATATATAGTATACCTTTATTGACAGCAATACCTTTAATACATTCTATGCAACCAAACTAATAATTCTTTATAAAAACATACAAATTCCTAACTAGCTACCAAAAATAACTAAACTAAGCAATACAATAAGTGGGAGAGAGTAGATGAAAGTCGTTTCTTTTTGTTCCTTAATCTCCCTTATTTCCTTTTTCTGTTCGATCCTTACTTGATTTTACTATTACTTTCCTACTATTATTTCCCTTAAAATGTTCCTAATCACTTCAACCCATTTACCTTTCTGTCCCAAACACACCCATTCAAAACTCCCATTTTCCCTCTACAAATCCTACTCATTCTCTTGCTCTCATCCATCCAATACCGATTTACACTCTCTTCGCTTCCACATCTAAACCTTACTAACATTCTCTTATCCTCCACCCTGCATCTAAACCTTACGTACTCAGGTATATTTCCTTCTGTTCTTATCCATTTAGCTTCTTTTCCATATTTTTCATTCTTCCTTCTATTTCATTTATTATGCCGCCTCCATTCTTTATTATATCGACCATCTATTCAAAGACCATCCTACCCTTTCATATGCTTTTTCTCTCCTCATAAATCATTCATAAATATACCATTTCTCACCTCATTCAATCCTTCCAATATACACTCTTCACCAATCTGTCACTCTCATCCGTGAATACTTTCATTTCAAATTTTACCATTTTTTTTTAACGCAGCTACCCAGAATTTATACCTATCGAATTCTGCAATACAATTTCACACGGTGTTTATCTCTCAACTCCTAATATTTCCTTCAGACATCCCTCTTGCACTCTTTCTACCTCCTACTGCCTTATATTGTTGCTTTATATTTTCATTTATTTAACATTCGAACTGTATTTATGATGCTTATTTTTCTTTTCCAGGCCGCTATGTTGGCAGTAGACCTATAAAACTTCGGAAAAGCAATTGGAAAAGTCGGAGCGTTGACGTAGTACGCAAAAAAGACAAAGAGAAAGCAGCTCTACTTAGTATGCTTACGTCGAATGCTGGGACAACTCGTTAATGACCTATGCATAACATATGGAGACTATAACAATTTTGTATATAATACGATTAATACTTTTATTAGATACGTAAAATTAATAAAAATATTCGATAGGTATTTTTAGATGAATTTAATCTTAATCTTAACGTCTTTGAAATAATCAATTTGTTTCAGCCCAGCAATATTCATAATATTTAGAACTCTACATTTGTAAATATTGAGATGTAATGTTTTTTCGGTATTCTTTTTGACATAAAGATAGAGGCATAAGAACTATCCTGTTATGAAACGATTTTACTTGTCCTTTGGTTGGATAAGGAAAAGAAGAACATGGCAAACATGGAAGTCAGAAAGTTGTTATACTTTGGACATATTATGAGACATTCAAAAAATAACAGTCTACATATGATCATATAGGGGCATTTATTCGGAAGAAATAGTCCATAAATGAAAAGAACATCATGGCTGAAAATTTTGAGACACCGGCTAATGAAATTGATCTTCAGAAGTGTTGTGAATAAAATCATGGTAGCCGACATGAAAGCTAGCAACCACTAAGCACACGAAGAACAAGTAAGTTAAAAATTACTCGAAAGCTTAGTGAATCTTGAAAGCTGTTTATTACCAAATTAACAGTATAAAAAACAAAATTTCTGCTCAGCAATTAAACATTAGTTTGAAATAAATGATGGTTCTCTTTTAGCTTGTATGACATCAGATTCATTTCTAAGGTATTCTTCGCCATCGTCTTCGTCCTCAGCCTCCTCTCCCATTTGTCCATAATGTGCTGAATACTGTTGCTTAAGGTAATCCAATATGTCAACATCGATTAATGAGTCCAATGATTCTTTGACTGGAACTGCTGAAGGAGGTTGAGGCAAATATTCTGGTTTAAAGGGAAGCACTTTTCGAGCACGCCATATAGGCACTATACCTTTGGGATTCGATCTATCCTCTTCTTGCTCTTAAATTGAAAGGACGTTAATTACTATATAGAATTTCTTTTACCAAACGATACAATACTAAGGTGTTTGGATCGTAATTCATTCTTTTTACTCATAAACTTTAAGGCGTTTGGTCGGGTAGATAGAACATGATATGATTATAAAACTACTAGATTATAAAACTACTAGTATTGATGAAGACTTCATGGGATTACAGAAACGTAGGCTATAAAAAGGAGGCCTGGGTGATACTAGGGTTATATACTATCACCACTCGCTTTTAATGCTTATTCTAAAGAAATACTTCTGTAGGCTTGGAACACAGGAACTGGGTTACTGAGGCACAGCAATTGATAGAAACACCTCTAAAGTTCAGTCGTCTGATTTATGGACAACAATATTGTAACTTCGGTTAAAACTCGTGTTGACATGGGTAATTTAGATAAATATTTGAACGATTTGGATAAGATACATTGTCGCAAAAACGTGATGAAATACCGGTGTTTTTGGGACTGAGAAATAATTCTTCAATTTGCTGAATATTACATTGTGTTGAAGTATCAAGAAATATGATGTTGGCTATTTTTGAGCTTATATATTTTCCCTAACATAATTCGAGAATAGCTTAGGATTTATTCATATTTTGATTCTATAAGATTAACATAGTTGGTTTAACACTTATTTGTTAACGATTTACATCCTTTACATATTTCTACATGTGAAAATTCATATCTTTTATAAGCATATAAATCTTTTTCAGCAGCTATTAATTAATTTTTGCAATCAAAGATTGATACAAAAAGCAGATTTATTTAATTTGAACAAACGATTTTAATTATATCATTCAAAATGGAATAGAACATATTTATTGCAGACTCTAAGTAATCATTAATAGATGCATAGTTAGCATTATTAAAATCGAGATTGTTTACGCCTATCTTGTATAACTTTCTGTATAAACTTACCATATATAGTCTGTTTCAAATGTCACTGAACCCGGGGGTTTTCCAAATCTTTAGAAAACGAGCTTTATAACTCCTTTATTTATGCAGGCAGTCTACCATCCCTAAAATGCTTAATAGCTTAGTTTGCGATTATTTAATGAGATTGTGCAGATATGTGATCACTTAAGAGTAACACGTCTTTTTGCCTGAATGCTGATCACGTCTTTTTGCATGAACAGTTACTAATCTAATGGTCTTGCAATGCGATATTGTTGAGTCATGGATAAAGAAATCCCAAGTAGACGTGATCTATACCGATTTCTCCAAAGTTTTCGATCGAGTCAATCACCAACTAATCGCAAAGGTTGACTCCATGGGATTCAATGATAGGTTGTTACGTTGGATAAAGAGCTTCTTGGAAAATAGTACTCAGTTTGTAAAAATAGCCAATTTTCTATTTACTCTTGAAACGTCTTGCTTGGAGTGTCACAATGATGTCAGTTATCCCCTCTATTGTTCAATCTTTTTATTAATGACATAAAAAAATTAGTCAATAATTGTAAAATCCTGATTTATGCAGATGCTGCTATACTTTATAAACCAATAACATCATAACAAGATGAAAAAGCACTTCAAGCGGAACTGTCCAGGTTTGTTGAATGGTTCATATTGAATGAACTAGGCGTTAATATGGAGAAATGCTGTTTTGTTAGCTTCTATCCTAAAACGGAAGGGTTTTGAAATTGATACTTGAAAGAAAGAGACTACAGTTAAGGATTTGAGCATTTCCTTCAACTCCCGTTTAAACTTTGCTTTTCACAATCAATATCTTACGAATAAGTCTATAGAAACTTTAGGATTTATTTGGCTTAATTCTCAATCTGTCTCCACTAAACTCTTATATGTCTCTCTAGTCAGACCAACCCTTGAATATGGCTCCTCCATCTGGAACCATTTGTATGACGCGCATAGCCTGAGTCTAGAAAGAGTTCAAAACAGATTTCTCAGACACTGCGACACAAATTTCTCAGGAGACTGAATATCCATATTGTTAACCACAATTTCTCAAATACTCAATCTCGTAGATTTGGTTCCATTAGAAGCCCGTAGATTGCGCGCTGATAGCGTAATGCCTGAGATTATGCATGAGACTTTTTAACCAATTAGATCTACACTTTCCGTGCAGTACCGTGTCAAGATCCAAGCACTTTATCTCTACAAAAATTTTCTAAATTTGAGCCCATAGCCTGTTTTCTTTTATTTTCGTCATTTTGCTCTTTCGTCTTCACCTCGTCCTATCTTTCCGTATTACTCCAACTCTAAAATCTTCCCTCAACTGCACATCTTTTCAAAACACTATATTATCTACTGTTGTTTATTTACTACAATGTAATATTGTCTGGTTTACTATAATTTTAACATAGTTATATTGTTATGTATCTCTCTTTTTTTCTTTATCAACGATATCACTCAAATTTTACGAATGTATTACTTAGTTTTAAAAAACCGCCATCTTTCTCCTTCTTCTTCTAAGTTACTACATATTGTATTTTTTTGTTTATATTGGGGTCTTCCCGTAATAAATATTATTATTATTATTATTATTATTATTATTATTATAACTAAATAAAAAGAGGTAACATTACATAAGAAGTATATTCAGTCTAGGATGCGTGTACTATGTTGTCAAGTTTCAAGTAAAAATAGCTAACTCTCGGTATGAATGTAAATTATGTTATAATTTTTCTTAGTCCATATAAACATCTCGTTCTTTTGATAGTGCGACTATTATTTATCTCTTTCTATTTACTTCAGAAATCGAGCAATTTTTGACGTGATTTAACAATTTAACATAAAGTCAAGTTTTGTTTATGGACATGTAACCGATCAAAATTATTTCATATAAATGGGATGCAGTTTCTTAGTTCTTAATCTCTCAAAGGAAAAAAACGTTAACTTTATTCGTATAAAAATAAAATACCTTTTGCAATATCTTCCTGTTTGCCTTTATCAATAGCTAATTCTTGAGCGCCCACATAATCAAATTTTGGATCTCTTATATTCAAGTAATATCCCTGCTGAATGCACTTATTACCAAATGCAAAGCAACCGCTACCTTTTGGTAAATTACGCTCAAAATTACCATGATAACGGATCTCGCAAGGATAAGACAGAATACCGGGACCTGTCATGCGACCATTAATCCATACACCTAATGAAAATAAGTTGGTTTAATCTGAACACAAATTTGCAGGTAACAGTAATATTTTATGTAATCATTCATAGCCATCAAAGCGTCTTTTTGCTAAGCAATGTGAGTCCAGCATGACATACTAGGAATGACCGATTTAAAGTCCACTCTAGGGATTTAATGTCTACATCACATTAAATGCTTGTAGATTATGAGTGTTTAGTAAACAAGGAGTCAACTAATCCTTTCCTCGGTCGGTTTTTCCTCAAGCAAGGCCAACGTTGTAGATTCAGTTACGTACGCTGGAAACATTATATGGGAATAAAACAAAACATAGAAATATAACTAAAATGTGATCCAGAATGTTCAATAGAGAGAAAGATATATAAACCAATTATTTTGGCACACTTGTAGCCGGAAAATTTTAATATGCCTTACGACAATATTTTTGTAATGCATTGATTTCACTACAGCTTATATCATTGATTCAGATATGAATTGAAATCATTCGTCGCATAACAATGAATCAGTAGATTTGAAACGTATGTAGCAGCAGGGCCGCGCCTAGGTATATTTGCTAAGAGGAAAATTTGTCGCCTCTAAAAAGCCAAATTTAAACATAATTAGTATTTCCACTCAATTACGTGGCGCCCCCTAAGCAGTTAAAATAAAATAACACGAATTTTGGAAATATTATTTAGATTACTACATCATAGATCACGTTATAAAACTGTAAGGAATCTAAATATATATAATACCATAATGAGACACATTTTCACTGGCATAAATATATGTTCCTAAACCATGACGCCAACCTTTAAACCAGTTACCATCATAGTAATCTCCATTAGCGTAATAATACGTTCCTACACCATTTTTTAGATCTTTTCGCCAGTGTCCAGCGTATTTGGTACCGTCTGGATAAATCATTTCACCATAACCATGTTTTAATCCTAAAAAATAAATTAGTGTTGTAATAAAAGAATTTCCTTGTATTTACATTTATTTATTCACTACCGGTATCTGCTATTGGGCATCGTCAAGTGAAACTGTAGAAGTATTACACAATACAAGAAATAAATTAAATTATTCTTGTACTGTGTAAATTAATGTAATACTTTTGTAGTTTAACATGACGATGGCCAAAAGCTGAAATCGAATAAATAAAAATGTAAAAAGAAGGAATTACTTTTACCACAGTGCTAATCAAAACGGATCAAGAACAATCACAAAAATTATATAAGCGCAAAATTTTAATAGGTACGATTTTAGAGGAATTTGAAATTTATGTAACCGAATTAGAATCAAAAACCCTGGTTTATTAGAAGATAATTTTTTTTTATTAATTAGCAGTCTTAATCGAATATTATAGTTTTTCAGTAGACATATGTATGTATTGCCTTAATTAAGGTTTTATTAAAAATCATTTAAAATGAAAGTTGTGAAAGCTCGATCAACAAAAATATACGCTAACATATAAGAAAAGGGGAAATAGATATTATTACATCACAATAATAAAATTTTATTCTGCAAAATAATAAGTTAATTTTCTTCTAAGCCGGTTTGTCAGTAGAGAAAAAGTTTGTATTTGTTTAGCGACTATTTGTAGGTGCTATATTTTGGACCCACCAATAATTATTTCATAATTTAAATTTTTTATTATTAATACATATTTATTAATTTCAAATACCTTTCCGCCAATCACCCTTATATCTAGCACCGTTGCGAAAACAATACATGCCTTTGCCATGTCTCTTGCCATGATAATAATTTCCTTCATAAATATCACCATTTGGCAGCAATGCACTACCCATACCATGCCTATCTAAATTTTCATCACGACTTCCTACGTATTCCTAATATCCCAAAGAAATGCATTAACGTTGTGAGTCCTCCTACATTCACTTGTTTAAATATTGTTCTTTTCATACATATTGTTTTAGCCATGGTAAAACAGTGGCCATGGTTTAATATTTAGCTATTGCAATTTAAAGAAAAAGTTAAAAGAACGATGTTTAAAAATTTATATACTAAATAAATGAGTTTTATACTAAATTTTTAAAACATTCCCAATAACTTACACCGTAAGGATACTTCTCGGCTCCTCCCTCTCCTAATTCTTCTTCGGCATCCATTTTTAAAACAGTTTTGTATCGTTTTTTGCTCTTTTATTTCCTAAAAACTCAATATGACAAATGTTGATATTAATAACTTCCTATATTGAATCCTGCCTGCCCTGATATATTTCATTGTTAGATATCTTTGTATCTTTACAAATGTTACGCCACTGGAAATAAATCATAGACTATTCATTCACTATATTTATTCTCATTTTGATAATCAGCTGACGTACGGCGGTTTTTTACTCCAGAACAGTACGAATTGATTCGGAAAAAACGAGTTGAAGTGAATGGTTGTTTTTTCCTGTGCGCTTTTTATTGCATTTAACCTCGTGCGCTTTTAATTTAAATACTTCCTTTTTTCTCGTGCACAATATCAAGTTAAATATCCTTTATATATTTCTTGTGTCCTGTGTTGTGTTTTCTAAATTTTACCTTTGTTTTTGTGATAGTAATTCCTGCGACTTAGAAAGGTTAGTCAAGGGGTGAAGATGGCAGGTCCCCGTAGCGGGGATCTGCCACAATTAGATGGGTAGCTCGGACGATGAACAATCTTTTCAATCACCAGCAAAAATGACCAGACTTTCAGAGGTAGAAGTAGATAATAATATCCCCATAGATCAAGATCAGTCTTCCTCCAATATTATGTCAACTGATCGTAATACATATCCTGACTTTTTTAAGGACTACCCAAGGAAATCTAATGCGCAGGACAAGGGGGCCTTTGAGGTATACATATCGTACTCAGATAGAAGGAGGGTTTACAGTGAATTAATAGGAAAAATTTTAGTTAATGAAAAGGTCACGGGAGTACAAACGGTATCTAATAAATCCAAATGTATAGCTGCAATTACCTTCTTTAATGATTTATGCGCGAATGAATTTCTTGTATCTAATGTACCGACTAGATATAATTTCGAAATTAAAATTCCTCCTCACTTAACCTCTTGTAGAATTCTCGTTAGAGATGTTTATGCGGACCTCTTCCCAGAGGAGATCCTTAGAAACATTGGATTTTTGAACTATAATATAGATATCCCAGTTATACATGTTAAGAGAATCCTGCATAGCCGGATTACTAATGGTAGGGCTGAATGCTTTACATCCAGAAATATCATCACCTCTCTCAGGGGTACTTTTGTGCCGAGGGATATTGTTATAAACAAAAGGATATTTAATACATAGGTTCATATTCCGGCTGTAGCTCAATGTTTGAAGTGTCTTAGATGTGGGCACTTCAAAACTAATTGCAATAATGCCCCTAGGTGTAACATGTGTGGTTTGTCTGATGAATTAGCTTTGGTAGAATTACACAGCAGATCTTATAATAAGAAGAAATGTTTTTTGTGACGGCGACCACCCCTCCACTGAGGACGGAGTATCGCCATCGGATAGAGTTTGTCCAGAAATCATTAAACAGCGCAACATTAAATAGCATATGTCTATATACAATGTTAGTTTTTGGGACGCATTAAGGTTTTTCCATGGGACAAAAACAAGGATACTCACGCCTTTTCTTCAAAAATAATTCCTTCCTCTTTAGCTTCCAAATCATTCCCTCATTTAAGCGACCAAAATTTGCTTTCACAAATTACCAATATTCAAAAGAACAAACAAACTAATTCTTCTATTACTTCTGAAACTCCTCAGGCTAATCGTACATTACCTGGGGTATATCTCGAAATACAGGATTCCATTCCGGATACTCCTCGCTCTAAAAATTCGGCTAAAAGAATTACTTCTACCCATTATCAACTATATCCTGCATCAGAGAATTCCTTCATCAATAATAGTGACCTCCTTCCTCCCGGTGCAGGTCGATTGAGAGGGGAGATCTCCCTTCTCAACAGGAGGAGTTTATGTTTTTAAAAATAAGAGTAAATATTTAAAAAACAGCGAGATTAATAGGAGTATGGCCACAAGATATGGAAATTGTTTAAGTATACCTTTTCATATATCTACATTTTACGAAAAAAGTACGAACTACATGTGCATTAAATTATTTAACCAACTGCCACCAAATTTTCACAATATACGTGAGGAAATACTATTTAAGCGCGAAGCAAAGATGTTTTTTTACAAAAATGCCATAAATGAATATATGAGTACCTGATTATCAGAAATTATGCTAATTTAACATCCTTGAGTCACTTTTCTTTATTCATTTTTCTTCCTTTTCTTTATTTATTTATTTATTATAGCTGATTGGTAATCAGAAAGTTTTACAAACAGTTTTAAGTTTTATATTAACATTTTTCTATTTTATAATGAAGTGACTTTCCTGTAATAAGTCAGTACAGTGAGCAAGTTGCATATTCACTTTAGTGTAATTCAATTTATTGCTGCGTGATCGGATAAGTGTCAATGGACACACTATATGTTTTATGTATGTGTGTGCATGAATGTGTGTATGTATGTAGTTATGTATGTATGCATGTGTGTATATATGTATGTATGTATTTATGCATATATGTATTTATTTATGCATATATATATATATATATATA
>WYDF02256720.1:0-19808 GCA_009867245.2 Adranes taylori
ATATAAATAAAATAAAACTACCGGATGAGGTATGAATCGATCGATGGTAGGAAGCAGGTAAATCCTGATATATAGGTTACCTATCTTAATAGATACGGAAAACAAATACATATTAAAAATTATTTGCTCAATTGGAAGAGCAATCGACGAGCAATCGAGAGGTCCGGATTCGAGTCCCGGATGGGGCAAACATTTTTTCGAGACACAAGTAATAAGAAATATTAATTTCATAATTTACTCTATTAAAACTATATTTAAGTTAATGAAAATTACAAAAAAACTTCAATAAGCAATACAAGTCGTAGTGGGTAGGCGGGAAACATTATTTATTCTTTCACAAATTTAACTCTAACATATCTCACATTTGGTTATTAATATTCCTTCATCTTTCCTTTTTCTTTATTTCTCTTAAAATTATTGTCACCACTCCAACCCCTTTACTTTTCTGTCCCAAACACACTCTCCAATTTTCAGCCTTCTCCGTTTCTTGCTCATTCCATTCTATTCCTTTACATTCTTTCACCCAATACTCTCATTTTTCCCTTTCTTCATAACAAATTCTACACATTTTCTAACTTCCATCCATTCAGTACCTATTCCCACTCTCTTACACATATGATACATCTAAACCTCGCTATCATTCTCTTCTCCTCCATTCTGCCTTTAGCTCTTAAATACTCAAACATATCTCCTTCCAATCTTATCCATTTATATCTATCATTATATCAATTTTCATAATCTTTCTCTTCTCACTTGCTTTCTACATCGTTAGTTCTCTCTTCTACTTCATTTATTGTTCCTCTTCCATTCTTTATCATATCATCCCATCTACACATAGACTATCATATCCTTTCATATGCTATTTTTCTCCTCAGAAGCCAATCATTCCTACATATATCATTTCCCAAAAATTTAATCTCAATTTCAAAATTATAACTAACACTAAAATTGACCAGACATAGCAATTAACAACAACTTATTTTCTTCAATGAAGAGAGGAAGACTAAAATCCCAATTACTTTTCCCCTTCATATCCTCCCCTTCCTTCCCTTCCTGTCTAATCCAAGTTCCTTTCTCACTTTTCTTATTTCCCCACCTACCATCGTGCCCTCCTTCATTTAACTATACTTAATTATTTCTTTCCTTATCTTTTCAAAATGTCGAAACCTTTACCTCCCTAACTAACCTTCACATTTTCTCCCAATTCCTTTTCTGTTTCACTGCAATCTATTACGTCGGACTCATTCATCCAATACATATATTTCTGTTCTTTCTTTCCACAAATCCTACACATACTCTCCTGTTCTTTCACCCAATATTTATTTCCTCTCTCCTCATTCGCACATCTAAACCTTGCAATCAATCTTTTCTCTCCCATACTTAAATCTGATTTAATGCTTCCTCTCTGACTCTCATTTCATGTTACTTGCCATTATACATGCTTCCTCTTATTATTACCTCTCTCTCTGTTGCATATCCACATCTCTTATACTTTCCATAATCACATTTACTACTTCTGCCCCGCCTGTCATTTTCTCAAACCATCTTTCTGATGACCATAAGATCCTTCTATTCATCTTTATTCTGCACTCAATCCAATCATTCGCACGTCCATACCTTTCCCCATCCAGCATTCCTTCCTGATGAACTTCCTTTACCAGTCCCTTTTTCCTTCCATAACTTCCACTAAAAGTTCACCATTCTATTCACTCCACTTATCCAACATTTCTGTCTACCCATCTCCTGCAACACTATCTCATCACTGGTGTTCCTATCCAACACTAGCATTGTTCCATACATCCAATCTGCACTCTTTCCATCCTCTCCCTGTCAGCCACTGCTCATACTTCCGCTACATAGACAATAAGATTGTTTACACATACCTCCATGATTTTCAACCCCATGCCAGTGACTGCCTGAATTTCTTCTCCCATACAATACTCATCCTCTTCCTAACCCCGCTAGCCTTCTTCAATACGCATTCCCATATCCTCATATCCACGTGATCTTTACATGACCCATTTTGTTTCAGTAACAAACCTAAATATCTAAATGTGTTAACCCGTTCATCCTTTCTCCCGCGATTTTAAACACATCTTTTCTACAATCTCTACCTCCCTTCTTTTTCATCATTACTTTATTCTTCCGACACTCCCTACCAGACCATTTCCATCCATATATCCTTTCAATCGTCCAATCTTTTCATTAATTTCCTCCCTGCTACCCGTCATACATACTATGTCGTCCGGGTACATTAGAGACCAAATCTTCTCCCTCCCAATTTTCAGACCGCCCGTTTGCCCATTCTTTAACACCTCCTCCAAATCTGATAGGTACCCCCGTATTGAATTCAAACCATTCAGAAACTCTTACACTCATTATCGCTCTTACTTTCGTGTTATCATGCAATTCCTTTATTATCCTAACTAGTATTTTAATGATTTCTCCATTCTTTTCCAAAGCGTCCTTCTCATAATTCTATCAAATGCCGATTGTAGATACACAAATCGACAAATACGAGGTACAACTTCTCTCTATGCGTTATTTCTCTATTAATAACATAATTATCAGTGACAAATCAATTAGCCGTCAACAAATCCAAACAAATCCATTCTGAGTTCCCCTAACAAATCCATTCTGAGTGTGCGATAAAATTAACTTCCTCGTTAGTAATAGCCCCTTCTATCCCATATTTATAACCCTCGCAAACAGCCTACATAATCCATCCATAATAGTTATACCCAGTAACTATTTACATCCATTCTATTTCCTCTTTTGTAAACAGGCACAATTCCACCTCTCTTCCAAATTTAATTCATCCCTCTCAACAACGCGCTCATTCCCTCTTCGTTCATTCATACCCTTATCTCAACCGGTAGCCTCTTCAATGCATATCTCTCTAATGTCGTACTCCTCCACTCATCCCCTTTCCACATCATCCTCTTGTCCACTTTCCAAACATTCACCCGCCTTGCTGCTTCCTCCTTCTCCCTTCTACACTCCTCCTATTCTCTTAATTCTATCACACTTCCCACTGTTCTTCCCTTTTAAACTCCATTTCCCCTTGTCTTAACATTCCCCCGTTTTCTATTATTTCTAGCCGATTCACCATCATTTTTTTTTCTTTTAAACCCTCGCTCTTATCAATTTCGTAACAATTAATGTACCTACTATTAAAGTATTGTAATTGTTTTTATATTACTCCTAATTATAAACAGGATAGTTATATTATAACTAATTATAATTGTAAACAATAATGCTGAAAGTCTAAAACATAATAAACTTAAAGGTTAGAATAACAAATGATTATTAAAAGTACTTAGGACATTGGAATGAAACCAAATGAAAATGAGAGCAATGTTTTACCCGCTACAATATATCCTCAAAATAACTATGGCGCTTCAACATTGCACATGTAAATAGGGCAGCTACAAATAAAGTGCATTTAACATTAAATACGTTGTCCATATAACATTCAACTCACAAATTTAAGCCACCCGATTATGTTGCAGCAAACGTCAAAATATGTCTTCTGTACTAGCGGCACCGTGGAAGAGGTCCCCATAGTAGATATTGGTATGAGCTCAAACTTATTTCAATAATGAATATGCAATCAAGTATAATTAATACTTGATCCATCCCATGAGGGTCTTCACATGAGGTCACATAAAGGCCTTGAATTTCGTACCTAAATGTTAAACATCTTACTGAATGAGTAATGTGTCATAAATTGTTAGATTCTGAAAGGGAACTTGAGGAAAATAAATCAGCTACTGTCTAAAATTTGACTCTTTCTTTATTAACTGTTGATCGAGTTGTGTTTCATATTGATTGTATTACTTGTGTTTCATATTGTAGTAAATAGGACAGCTTTTGCTTTATGTGAAATTTTTGACTTTCTGATTTTCAAAGATGGGATGGCGTAGTCGCCCACAAAATCTTATGATTTTATCTGTATCAATCTAACTACAGATTTACAACTTGCGATATTTTATCCTTTTCTATATATTTGTATAACTTACTTTCCTCTTTACGATTATATAACGTTCACAATAATTCAATTTATTTTTGATATGCGAAATTTTATCAAACTTTTTATGCTTCGCATGAAAGTTTGAGCTGTGAAACAAAATAGTTTTAGACATTTACTAACCGAGCAGTTTTTACGAGAGTAAATTTATTACTCTAATTTTCAAACTTTGAATTAAATTTCCGACTGCTTTCCTGACGTGTGTGTTTGCAAGCTAAATAGAAGGGTACCCAAATATTCAATAGTAATTTATGCGATACTATTTCAATATGAAACACAAAATGATTTATAAATGTATCTACGGAACTACCTCTGAATTAAAATTTAACTCTATACTGATATGTGTAGTACAAAATTACATCAAACCTTTTATGCTCAATTTTCAATTAGTACTATTAATGTTCCATGATTTTTGAAAATAATTGATTCACTACTACTCGCATACCTTTTATACTTATTCTATATGTGGCAAATGCGCTGCTTTAGATTTTAAACAATGGTAATTAAAAACAATTTTCAACAGTCATGAGACTATTGAAGTTGTCTCTGACTGTTGCTCTAGGTACTCGATGGCCATTCCTATCGCTTTGCATCCTTCACGACACTTTCAATTTCTTCAACCCCTACATCCATTGCCTCTACTATCATCATATCAGTCACTTCAAATTGTTTGTCTGCGTTGATCCATTCGGCTACATCGTGTTCAGTGATTGTTTCATCTACCAACCTTTGAGCTAGCTGTGCAAGGCTAGGTGGTCTTCATCATCATGCTCTATGGCCAAAGTTTTTTGATTTTCTATGACGTTTAATAACTTACTCCACAACCTCTGTAGAGTAGAACTTTTCACTGCGTTCCATGCCTCAGGTGATATGTAAACAACTTCTGTCGTTCTGATTTTTTTAAGAGTCTGTGCGACGTCGTTTCCTTCATCAATTGCGCTAATGAGGCTTTTCAAAAGTTTGCGTTTTTAGTTACACTCTTGGTCCATGGGCTAGAGAAGACGGTGGGGTGGGGGTGGGTGGGGGGTAGAAACATGACATTAATATCGCCCGAAACCATTTCCTCTGTATCAGGATATGCAGGGCAGTTGTCCATTACAAAAAGCGCTTTTTGGGGCAGGTTGTTTTCTTTTAAAAACTTTTTAACTTGTGACACAAAGTCACTGAAAAACCAGTCTTTAAAATTTTAGCGTCCATCCGTGCATTTTCCTAGAAATTCTGATATTTATAAAAAGTTTAATATCTTCAATATTAATATCCCTATATTTGTGGTGAACTTGAATGGTTCCTACATGCAAAATACGAAGTATATGTATCAATAGTACGATATTATCTGCATTAATAACTCCATTTTGAGTGTTTCTGTAAAAAAAATATAGTTTTTGGAAGGAGTCAAACAGAAATTACTTCCATTTCCAAACCCAGTACCATTCAACGTTCGTTGTAGGGCTTAGTCACCAAATTTTGCCGTACGCTCACAAGAATGGTTTCAAATTGTAAAAATTTTTCAAGTTGTCTCTTGTTAGATCCCACTGATGGACAACTATAAAGAAACCCAATAAAGAAACCCACACATTTCGTTCAATTCGCACGAATTGGACCGTCAGACAAAATCGCGCGAAGCAAGAATGTATGCTTATTTTAGCCACACACACAACGAATGGTAAGCCCTGTATGTTCACTTGATTTTATGCGCTAAATAATGGTGCCTCGGTAGTGCAGTGCAGGTGCAGTGGCAGCGGTAATAGCTGTAAAAAATAAAAGAGAGAACATTGTACAAAATGGTGCAAGAATTGGCATTTGAAATGAAACAAGGTTTCTCATATGTATCTTCCGAATTAAACTTTGAACCAAGATATTAGCATAATTATTTACGTTAGGACGTACCAACCTATTTGGAATTGCTGCGATTAGTACCACCGTTACCAAATACAAATACAAATTTAAGGACGCAATAAGCCCTCATGAGAGACTTACAGCTACTTAGCGATTTATTGCTAAATGTAGAAGTTATAACGAGTAAAAATTTTCACTCGTAATCTTACCTTCAGCAAATTATTCCGGAAATTTGTTCAGCAATATACGCAGTAGTAAGAATATTTCAAAAGTAACTATTAGCAATATAGTCCTCTAAAGTACTGGAGAGCTGCTTGTAGGCTCAATAAAAGGAAACTATCCATACACACCTCCACGTGGTAGAGGACGGGTAATTCCACATACCGGAATAAGCAACCAAACCAGTTCGCTGTATTAGGTCACCTTCTCGTCTTTGAAAAGAGAAATCATTTCTAAAGCGGAAGAATTGTTTTAGCATACAACGGCGTAGGATCAGGAAGGCAACCGGAAAATACCTGACTAAAGGATTTAGATCATCCCCCGTAAACTACATGGAAATGTTCCCTAAAATAAAAGCACCGCCCGGCAATACGGTTAGCACCCGGCGCTGCTCTACGTCCAGGATAGACAGTGTGAAATATGCGACTGGACATGGAAGAGTGGGCAACTGGGCTTCTCATGTTAAATATACCACCAGGAAAAACCAAAATGCTCCTTGCCACGTGGAACGTACGTACACTCAATCCGCAAGAAAAATTTCAAGTTATCCAGGAATAACTAAGCCGTGGCAAAATTGATCTGTCGAGTATTACAGAAACCCATTGGTACCAGTGGCCACTTCAAATTCTCGAAATTCACAATGTATTATTCCAGTGGAGAAGATAGCAGGAGCCATGGTGTCGATATAATGGTATAAAACAAAATCAACAAATTTGTGTGGGCTATGAACCGATTAACGAATGAGCAATATCCGGAAGTACGGACCGACAGAGGAGAACGCCTCATCCAATTCCGTATCGAAAATACGCTCGAAATTACCAACTCGATGTAAGAGAATCATAAACGTAGATTATACACCTGGAGATCTCGTGATGGATACACGAGAAATCAAATAGATTACATCTTGATTAAGCAGAGATGGAAATCCTCGGTAAAAACGGCGAAAACGTAATCGTCTGCAGATTGTGGAAGCGTTCATCACTTCTAATAAGTGAGTTTAGAGGAAAACTTAAAATCTGTAGACGAAGGCAAATAAAAAGTCTGCCCAAGCTCTGAACGGGCCAGGTTACAGTTTTTAACAATAAAGTCATTCGCAAAATCAAATCTCAGCTTCAAGAACTTCAAACAAAATATAACGAAGCTATATAGCAGGTTGCGAAAAAGTCTATAATCACAGTTTTACAAGAAACACCTCGAGAAAACCGGAATACAGTTAGGCAGCCCTGGTTATCAGCGGAAACAACAGATCTCATTCCAGAACGAAGAAACATCAAATCTCGGTGTGTTGACAGCAATACAGATCTGGAACTGTACCAATCGCTAAATCGGGAGATACAAGTTGCCACGCGCGGAGACAAAAATAAATATCAGTTGAATGTTTTTATAGATATTCAGAATTTCTCTGATACCAATAACTCTAAAGAGCTGTTCAAGAAAATACGTTCTATCACTCAGGAATTCACACCCCGACATTGAAAGTCAACATGATTGTTTCAATACAGAACTAGACCAAATTACATCACTGTTGAAAGATTACATTGGCAATCTGTATGAAATGTCTTTATTGGTAGGCAATGAAGTCGAAGCCGTGAGGTTTTCTCTTGAGGAGTTTTCGCTGGACGATTCATCATCGCTGGGTTCATACAGGTTACTCGGTCCCGATGAAAATAATTTTTCATCTTCTGAACCAATAGGACTGGCATATCGCTTACAGGGCTCAATTTTCCTTGGCCGCATAGAAGATAGGCCTTCTTTCTTGGTCGGGTCGCCATCCGCCATTCTGGCTACAAATATAAACAAAATTAAGTACTTTTCATTCTTCTTTTCCTACTTTTATCCAAGATTGTTATTTTTATATACATAATCATATTTTGGGAATTGTTTCATCCTTCAAAGGAAAGCACCCAAAGTTAAATATTAAGTATTTTTTTGGAAGTTTTTCCTTGTACAAATTCCTCTGGTAATTCTCTTTTTTTATTGTAAGTCTAAAGCTTCGAGAATATTGCACTAGTTTTCCAAAAAGTTTCTGCGTCTGAATGATTAGTTTTACGAACAGAGATAAGATACAATAATCCTAGCAATGCCTTTATTTCTACAATATTTGTAGCACGAGTTGTACTGTAACTATCTGCATATTGTTGTTGATATATAGATAGGTTGGTATATTGCACAATCAAATTGAGTATGTCGTCTGTAATAAAGCAAAGACCAAATATCCAATATACTATCTGCTGCCAGACGAACAAGTCCTTTCATGCCCGGTAAGTGGATAACTATATTTTCAGTTCCAGTTCAAACTTTTTGGGAAGGAACATGTTTATCCGATTTTGTCAATCCGTCTTTTCCTAGAAAAAAAAGAGAAGCGGGCTTACTTTTTCTTTGACCCGGTTCACTCTTTTCATCCTCCGATTGCATTTCTTGTTCTGATTCCGACTCCTCAGATCGTTGATCCTCATCATCCTCTTCATCTGAGTCTTCTTCTACTTCTACTTCTACATTATTTTGGAGCAAATTCCTAGTTCCAATTCGGCCCACAACTTTTCTAGACGTTCTTGTTCGCGTTCATAACTCATAGCTAGAATTAATTAAATATAAATACCATATTTTTACAAAAGATTAATTTTTCTGTTACTTTAGTTGAAGCCGACATGTATATGAAAAACACAAATATCCGTCTCTGGACCAATGTACGTTTTAGATGTGTTGAATATAAAAATATTTACCACACACTACAGCAGCAAACAAGTAGCTACGAAATATTAAGCTAGAAAGAATCTCGGACGATATGACATAGGCGTTTCCTAACTATACGAGAAAGACTGGGGTGGCCGGCTGTAAGACGGCATGTTAATTCTTTAGAAGTCATCACTGTGCCGGGTACGCCTATCCTGTAAAGGCTCGATTACATTGAGCGAGTTTACTAGCTGATTGTAAACTCGCCCACGGTAATCACGTCACTAGCTAACGAGCATATTGTAACAAAATGCTAATAAAGTTGAAAGACATGCTACTTTACTCGCTACTCGCTGGCGTGCGAGCTAGCTGGCTAGTAAACTAGCTCTATGTCATCATAGTTGCTAGTGAACTAGTTGCGAGTATCCCAGGGGTTTCAGTGTGAACAAAATATCGAACGAATTACTTCGTGCGGGCATCGTTATTTTAGCACATGCTATTAAAACGAAAAGCAGAAAATGAGACATAGAAAAATGTGGGTGAAGCCACGGATAGAAAGACGTTAGAAATATGGTGCATCTTTCAGTAAAAGAGTTGAAAGACGAAGATCCTTTGGCTTATCGTAATATATTGAGATTAGACGGTACTCAATTTGATGATTTACTGCAGATGGTAGATGGAATGCTCAAGAAAATCGATACGAAAATGAGAACGGCAATACCAGTAGCTACAAAACTGGAAGATACACTACGCTATTTAGCGACTGGTGGTGATTCCTTCAAGTCTCTAGAATATCTGTTTCTAGTTACTGAATCAATAATATCGAAGTTTTTGCCTAAAGTGCTCTCTGCAATTTGTCGCGCTCTTCAATCATTGATTGAGGTGAGTAAAAATAATTTACTACGAATTATCAACAGTTTTCTTTCTTTTTTGTAAGATTGTATTTGACGAAAGTATAGTTAGTTCATATTATAATATGTAATATAGGTACAGTAAAATTATATTAGCATACAGTTTTATTTTATGTGTAGACTACTGCAGTGGAGCACTTTGTCCAAAGGTATTAATGATAACCTCTTTTAAAACGTCAATATCGTCGTTTGAAGAAACCGAATGCGAAGAAGATGTAGTAAGATGGCTTGTCGTTGTGGAAGCTGACGAAGTTCAGCTGCAACGAACTTTCCGAACTAGTCGTACGGCCTTTCTTCAACTGCATTCTGTGCAATTTTATCCAATCTGCGAATCGCAGCTTATATTTCAGAAGGCGGTTATTCAGAGGTTGCTCGCTTTTTACATCATTTCATTGGCGTGCATAGTGGTCTCATTTTTGCGGGAGACTTGTTCTTGGTGCGTTCTCTGGGCAATTGTTGTCATGGGCAATTGTTATCTCAACAAATTCTCTACAGCTACTACTGTCCTAATCTGGCTCTGTTTCTTGACCGCTTTCCGACAGATCCTAGAAATAATGTTACTGATTTAAATTTATTAAACATACTTATTACTTTATTATTTGCAGGTACCAAAAACAGTTTATAAATGGAAAGAAATCGAAGAGATATTCTTCCAAAGTTGGAATTTCCCTAGATGCTTTGGCCCATCGACGGGAAACACGTAATCATTAAGAAACCTCCGTGTTCCGGTTGAGTCTACTTCAATTACAAAAAAAAAAAACCTATAGTATCATTTTATTTGCTATGGTTGATGCCGATTACTACTTCATTTGGCCGGGCGAGTGACACTGCAATATTTAGAGATAGTAATCTGAACATTGCAATGGAACGCAATACTCTTGGGAAGCCTGAATACGCCGTTATTATTGGAGATTATGCTTTCCCTTTATGGCCAAATCTTCTGAAGCCTTACAGTAAAGCTTGTCTTAGTGATGTGGGACAAATATTTAATTATCGTCTTTCCCATGCTAGAAGAGTTGCACAGAATGATTTTGGCATCCTTGAATGGCGATCCAGATGTATTTTCAAGACAAATTCAGTTGAAACCCGAAACTAGCGATAAAGTCATTTGGGCTGCTTGCAGTCTTCATAATTGTTTACGAAAGACTGTTCCAGGCAATTATTTACCTCAGGAAGCAATAGATAGAGAAGATTTAAATACGGGGAATATAACACCTGGGGTCTGGAGAGAAAATGTCAACGTTTTGCAGCCTATTAATAATCTATCCACCAATAATTTCAAACGTGCTGCTGATGAAGTCAGACTGGCGCTTGCAGCATTCTTCACAGAAGAACATCATCTCCCTTGGAAATGGGAGAAAGTTGGAATACATATCTAATTATTAATGAATTCATAATTATCTGTTTAAATATTGATCGTAAATAAAAAAATATTAAAATGAATATATTTTACTTACCATATTTAATATGCTGCTGCTTCTTGTAGCTAAAACCTCTGCCAAATAATCTGCTTCATTGAACCATGCCAGCTTTGATGAATAAAATTCTTCAGTACTACAAGCACTTTTCTTGCTTTTTTCAATTTTGTTTAGTTCTTGTCTGAAGACATCTTTAATTGATTTCATTTTAGATTTCAATTGCTTCACATTCATGCCCCCAATTAACAGGTTTTCATACATTTCATTATAAAGACGTTGGAAAATTTCATCTTTTAATTTTGTGTTGCAATATTCCTTGACTTTTATATTCCATAGCACAGGGTACTGCTGGTAAACGGTAAGAAATTCCACAATATTATTAAGTTCCACTTCATTTTTTATCTCTAGCACCCCCAGAAAAGTTTAGCAAATGAAAAAAATAAAACAGCGTATAATACGTAGTAAAGCACGCCAGCTAGCTGGCCACGTTCAAAAGTCTAACCAAATTAAACGTAACGTTTTGACGTTTTATAATAATTAAGTTTCCCATTAAAAATAATAATTTTAGTACCAAACTTCCGGTCTATCAGAAACAACAAAACTCTTAACTATAATTTAATAATTTGCTTTTATTTCATTGTAGGTAAATAATTCCAATAGTACCCAAGTTCTTCTTCAAAATATAGAATTCAACCTATCCGGGAACTTTAGTTGCGAAGTAACTGCTGACGCCGAAGCTTTCAGTACAAGAATGGACTCTCAAACAATGTTTGTTGTTCGTAAGTATTTTCTAATCATTTAAACCCCATCTCCCTTTATATATGTATTAAAAATTTTATATTTTCTCTACCACAGCGAACAGAAATCCCATAATTTGATGAGGGTTCCCATGACAGAAATTTGTAAAATTTTATTAAATCATCGTTTAACGCTGAAATTAATCATGTTGAATTTGATCAATCACACAAAGCACTAGCAATATCTAGCTAGCATTAAAAAAAATGAACTACGACCATGCTACAACTTTCAGCTGCTACACTTCAACTGCAACAATGCTATTTCTTGGACTTATGATCTGAATCCTTGGCTTGATTACTTTAATTGTTATTTTTCGCTGATTTAAAATTTCTGTTCTGATGTAAACTTAAAGATCTGTATAAATTTTCGTGTTTATCGAAATTTTTCCAACATCTATTTGGTCTTAGAATGTACTTAGCTAAAAGGTATTTAATAAGGTTGTGATTTAGTCCACTTTGACCGATCCATTTTCTTCTGATGCCTAGTTTCACCCGAACTATAAAAGGACTAAGTCTAGTTTCCAGCGAAATCAGCAGTGTGCTATGAAATCAGCAGAGCTCTGTAAGTATTACGTACATCGATAATCACATAAACTTCTGTAAACCAATATAAAGCAAAAAGAAAATAAGTGATAGTAGTAACTTCCAATATTTTATTAAACTTGTTAAAGTAAAAAACTTTTACAAATATAAATATTGTCACACCGTAGATTTGTACTTCATCACAAAATTCTTTTACTAAAAAAAGAATTGTATCCTATTAGAAATATTTTTTTAATCGATGAATTTTGGGAAGAATGAAACTTATGCATAAATATATCCGTAGACAATATGTTATAAAACTGATGCTGATTAAAAACAAATACGGGGTGAGTCATTAGTGCGCCAAAGTTTAATCTAATTGCTACTGCAGAAGATGTTAAAGAAAACGTTAATTATAGAAATTGTAAGCAACTTTATGATTCGTAGGGAGTGGGCGGACAGTTGATCCCCTTTTTTTGTTTTCCTGCCTTAACTTATAGACTATCTATCATTCATAATGTTTTAAATATTGTACGTATAGCTTAATCGTCTATGTATATTTTGGCACCTGTTACTTTTTCTTATTTCTGCAGATACTTTCAGTAAAACTTTTTGTATAACACCTTGCTGGACTCAAGTATCTCTATTACAAGGGAGACTTGAAGGGAGACTTGAATAAATATACAATTTAATTCTATTTTTAGGGGATAAAATAAAAAATCTAAATATAACTAGTTTAGAGAACACACCATTCAAATTCATAGTTAAATTCCCGCAGTTCGACCAGTTCCTTTGGTGCTCGGATTGAAGAGCTTTTCGACGTTTTGTCGAATAACAACACTAATGCCTTCGAGAGTCGGAAAACAGAAATTTGACTGCATTCCTTTTCTGCAAAGGAAGTTGATTTGAAACTTATACCCACAAACACGTATCTGGTTTCCTACATAAAACTTTCTGGTTTTAGTTTTAGTTACAAATGTCACTGATGCAAAATCCGGTGGAGCAGGTTTGCCAGGTTTAGCTTCACCAACACTCTCCACCTCTTCGCTGAGAAAGATTGAGCCACCACTTCTGTGAGCCAATCTGGGAGGTTCTTCCCCGGAAGGACTGTAAGTCACCACTTTCTTCACGGTCTCTTTTTTTTCCTCTTCTCCGCATCCTTCTTTAAAGATAGCTCTTCTATTTCCCTTTATTCAGAGGTATCGACGAGGATTCGACATCACGAGGATATGCTTCTCCCTGTAAGTCACCAACTTCATAGATTGGCAGGGGCCCTTTCTGCTGCATGATCCAGTTAGCTACCGCTTGAGGGTAATCCAAACGCTTGAGAGGGTGGGCTATTCCATCGCTTCCAGAAGATACACTATTTAACATCCGTGGTTGCCAATTGATTCGAGGAAATATCGTGAACGGAGGAATATGAATACCGGAAGCACTAATAGGAGCACCTGCTGTGACAAGCTCACCACGCTCGGCTGACGTGTTTTGCCAGCCTGCTTGACTCCTTTGAGTGCGATGATTTTGGATGGCCCTCGCCTTTGCCCCTTCTTTCGGTATATACTTCCTAGGCACCTTTAAAAAAAATTAAATACCTACATAGGACCTAATACAAAAACAATTATAGGCTTAATAATAAACAAATAAATATAAACAAAATTATTTTGTTTTAAAGCAGAAAAATAAATAATAAAGGGAGGAAACTTGAACCCGGGATCAAGTCTTCGGCCGTGTCTAGGGCCTGGGGTGGGCAAGTCTCCCTTTCAAGCAACTTCGGCAAAAACGCAATTTCGATGGGTACAGAAAATCTTTCCAGCTTGAATCTTTACACTATTTATAATAAAATTAGATACAACTTCGTGGTTTTAGATTCTGTAAACATAAATCCTATAATTAAAAACAATATTAACTAGAATATTTACCAAACAAGAAGTTAATTGCACTATAAATATTAAAAAACACACAGTTGTCACACAAATGGTAATAAAGAGTATCCATTAATATCATAGATTCTAACGCCAACATGCAAAATAGTAATACCAACATAAGTACTTAAAACTCCAAAATACCACCAAATTTGAATAGTGATCAAGTATCCATGGGGATGAAGTATCCAAAACTCATAATTTTTCAGGAGCAACGAAAAACTTACCACAAGGAATTTTTTAATGTTTTTAATTAGATTATAACAAATGGGTGTTGACTTTAATTGAACTTATTTTCTTCTAAAATACCTACTCATCAAAAGTTACCAAATAGAAAAGAAGTTTTTTTAGAATTCACATAAAGATATTAAGAAAACATCACATAAAGAAAACATATTAGTATCACTTTTGGTTCAGGTAGGAGCCTAGGGTAAACAAATTTGATATTTAAAACAAAAACGCTTAATCGTTTGAATGTATATAAATATACCAATCATATTTATAATTTACAATAAAAGCTATGGCAGTCATCACAGGAATCACATTCTTTATTTCTTAGAAGTGTTTATATTTCTATTCTGTTGTTGGTCTTCTTGATTTGTTCAGTTGTGTGTTATCTGGAAGTGCCTGGACTAAAGAGTTATCCTCAAGATCAAATAACAGTTTGGTCTTGAGGATAATTCTTTCTGTTCATCATCAAATAGTCGATTGTCCCTTCTATATTATAACGTAAGGCTCGGATATCTGTTACTGTAAATTCATTCGTTTTTCTACCTGGACGAATACTCGTGTATCTCAAAAACAAAGCATTTGAAAATTATTGCAAGAATTAAAATTTTATTTAAGTATTTCCAATGGGAATGACTTAGTTCTTGTTAAGGTTTAGTGGCTTGGTAAATTAATAACGCGATCTTAAACTTCCGTTGGATACAGGTATGAACAGAGTCATACTCTATTTGATTGTGACACCGTTCAAGAAATTTTAAATTTTAGAACCACAATAATTTTAGTTTTAATGGTACACATGCATTTGACAAATTTTTTTTTCGGTTTTGGTTGGTACATCCGCCCAAACATGATAACTGGCAAATTTTTTGCTGATCAATCATTCCACTACTATATTCGACTCACTACCAGTTCCAGGCTTAAGAAGGTGATAAATCCTAAAGCCTCTTTGAAACAAACTCTCCAATCTCCCAATAGTATACAATCCCAACAGGGAGTGGAGTTTTAGTTAGGGTAGAAATCCCACGCTGTTAGATGCACGGGCATCCTTCGCCTTTTGAAGGTTTCTCCACTTCCTACGTAAAACAAAAAAAGCTGTTCAATATCTCGCTCAATAATTTATTATATATGATGTTAACGATGTAGCTACTAAATCAAAATCGCATTCTGAAATTCAACATGCCGCGTGATGAGTAGCAACGTCATAAATTGTGAAGTTATGCCAGCACATCTTTGTTTTAAGGAAACCACTATTTGCTTATGCAATCGGACAGATCTTCACGGCTTGTCGGTCCATGCTAAGCACAATGCATTTTTCTTGTTGTGCTAAACTTTCTTCTTGTGCTATCAGTTTGTTTTCAGTCCTTGACTTTCCGATTTTTTTATATACTATCATCACTGAAATTTCTGTAAAATATTTTTATTGAACTACTGCTCCTCACTGCAGTTTTACATTCTTCTGAGTACATATCAAAATTTATTTTACTGATTTAAAAACTTACTCCAAATCAAATTTACACGAATTGGCTCTATTGCAACCGGAAGATAGCTTTGGCACTTGTTGAAGAAAGTTTTCTGACGAATTAATATCTTCGTCATTCGGATTATTTCTAATAGAGCTCATATTTTTAACATCCCTGTGTCTAGCAAGCTTGCTGTTTCTGGTCCAACTCTGGACAGTGCAGGAACCTAATCCAAATGCATATTTTTGATTAACGAAAATTTGAGTATAAGTCAAGGTTGCACTTCGTCTAGAACAACTTGTTGTTGTTTTACGAGTTGTGGGAGTTATATTTAAAACAGGAGGAACATAAATTATCCTTTGGTTCGAATTTACTTTCTACCCAAATATGTTAAATGCATTCTAGCTGTCGACGCAGATAATGGAGAATCAACCGATATCAAAGTAGTGCGTACTACTAGATTGCTCTAGAATATATAAACTCGCTGCGGGTAGCTGAATTAGACTCTAACTGCTAAGTAATCAACCAGCATTAGTGATTTTACAATATAAGTCTATTGGTGTACGTAAACAATACAAACAAACAAAGAAATATTATTGTCAAATTAAATCAAAATCGCGGTACATGTAGCAGTGCAATTGTGCGGTGATAAAAATAATAATAAAATACCAATAATTCGGGAAGAAATTACAAATGGTTTAGAATGCAACAGAGAAGCGGGGATAAATCTTTATACACGATAATAAGGTAGGTAGGAAGATGGAAGGAAGAAACCACTATAGGTCGCTAACTTCCCGGCTAACGTAGGTGCTTTGCTCACTGAGTGACTAAAACCAACCCTGGCTAACATAGGTTAGAATTATATACTCTAGGCCCTAGAGTATATAATTCTGCTCCATACCCTAGAGTCTAGGGGATGGAGCAGAAACTCTAGTAGATGGAGTATAATGTGTTACTGCTATTGAGCGACTAAAACTCCGCCTAATGTAGGTTAGAATTATACGCTCTATGGTGGAAACACTGTATTACGTTTAACGCATCGTTGATTGTCGGCCTTATTATGGTCGAGTGACTGACAGTTGTGTAGGAACAAGTTGGTGGTGAGGTAAAAGGAGAAAGAAAGCTATTCAATTCACATAATAAGCCAGTATTGGCAATTATATGAAATATGAAATATACAATGATATATGAAATCGATTACTAAGCACGTGATTTGTTTGCTCGACGACTGTCGCTGGCTGTCTCCTCGGATGCTGTTGTCGCTACTGGCTGTTGCTTCTTATTTCTGATTTGTAATTCAGGAATTTGTAATTATAAGCAAAAGTGTTGAACTGTGAAACGTAGTCAATGTATACAGTAACTAGACAGTCTATATATTGACTTGTTGTTTAAATTAAATTTTACATAATTATAATGTACATAAACTTTGATTAGAGTTTGATGATGTGAATGAACTAACTGACAGGTGCTAGTTATTCACGTTATAGGTTATGTATGATACACAGGAAATGAAAACCCAAATGAACACAATTTTTTATTACAACATAACATATTAGAATGACATTTCTAATTGCATGACAGTTCTTCTTCATGCATGAACATGTATTGTTTTTGCAATGAACTGCTTATTAGCCACTGGATGGATTCCCAACTTTTTTTCTGGAACGTTTTTCACTCACATAATTTTGTCTGGACTAAGACTAAATTGTTATCTACAATATACACCCTTTACCTTTATAATCCCACTCTTATTCCAAGTTGACATAATTGATCAGCTGCTTTTTTCAATACGATTGCTATAATAGATCTCCTTTTCGTCGTTCTACCTTGGGCATTTTTATCTTTACAGCCATTCTTATCTGCAGAATGACTGGCACAAGAGACATGCATCATTCGCTTAGCTAGGTCTTTTTCTTTAGCTTCTTGTCTGATTTAGCTAACGCTCATATTATTGGTGCAAACAACACAAACGTCGTCTTTTTCTTTTTCTTCAGGGTTAATTTCGAATCGTTTTTCACAAATTCGTCATATTTTTATTTTCACATGACATGCATTAATATTTTCTTCAAATAAAATATTGGTACCATCAACCAATAATTCTTCCATCAGTACATTGTTTTTTGTTTTATTTGCGGCTTCTGATAAATCTTGCCAAAACAATTTCAAGATCATCTTCAGTAAGTAAAGATTGAATGATATCACTATGAAAATTTGATGATGCAAGACCTAATTTTGCAGTTTGCCCAAACATCGCTTCATATGGTGATTTCTTTATACCGGAATGTAGAGCTCGATTCTTCATAAATTGAACAAAAGCGAACTTTTTGTTCCAATTACTACATTAAGTGTCCACGTGGCCAATATATAATCTTCAACTGAGGTCACATTGGTTTCAATTTTTCTATAATACTAATACAGAATTTACGACCATTTATAGATTGCACCGAATAACAAAAATATGTTAACCATATGATGTGGAACCTCTTCTGCTTTTTTTACTTTTCAAAGATCTTAATATATCGAATTTCGTTAAATGATTTTGGTACACCATGATGACTTTACAATCTCAATCCACTTACAACTTATAATGTATTGTATCAACTTGGCATCCCCTACTAAATTGAGCAAATTTCATGGTTTAATGACGATACCTTTTTTATCTGTGTTTCTTTTGTCACACAAATTTAACACAAATTTAAAAATGATGGTGTTATATGAATTGTAATGTTTCTGAAACTTTGAAACAATTCATTCCGTTTTCTCCTCCATGACCAATTGGTGCATGGGTAGTATGTATAACATCGAACAACTGTTCAATATAATATAAGATTTGTTGATACAATGCTGCAGCAATAAGTTGTTCTTATCTACCAGCAAGTAATACATCATACTGGGTAAAGGCCAATTATCTGTATTCACTGTTTTACTCCTAGTCTCTACCACTTATACTTTATGCATTAAGCTATTGTATTATTCAATATACATTTGAGAACTATTGCTCTATACAGGTTACCTCTTCAATATTTCATAAACCTGGGCTTTCATTTTCTCGCGAACTTTTGTGGGTTATCTCTAAACTAATTATAACTTAATAATAAAGTCTACATAAAAGTACACAGTACACCCTCCCTTTAATTGTTATCAATATGTTTGTATAATAGGAAGCGGGCGAAAATGGCAAGAGGTCAAAGTTTTACGGTTTTCATGCAATGTCAGAATTCGTTTGTAAACAGTTTGACTAGGTCTGTAAAGTTGATGCATGCATTGAGTAGTTAAAGCCTACATCTTTTTTTGTGTATACTTTAGACAGCTAAAACAGTCAATGTATACAATGAATAGTTACTTTATGCCTTGACTATGTGTATACTTGAGCTGTAATATATATATATATATATATATATATATATACGCGATGCACTCCGTGCATTTTAGATAGTGCCATGCATTTTAGATTCCCCTGCTTCGTACGAACGGTGTTCAACGATACATTTTACAGATTGCCTTTTCAGGTACAGATCGCGTAATTTTACTAATTTTATTTAATAACTAGCGGACCCGGCAAACGTTGTTTTGCCCCCCATCTGGTCACCATATTTGCCAACAGCGTGAACAGGACCGCTGTTCCCAAATTCCCGTGTTCCCATATTCCCGTGTTCCCTTATTCAAGTGTTCCCATATTCCCGTGCTCCCATATTCCCGTGATCCCTTATTCCCATGTTCCCATATTCCCGTGTTCCCATATTCCCGTGTTCCCATTTTCCCGTGTTCCCATATTCCCGTGTTCCCATATTC
>WYDF02256731.1:0-19806 GCA_009867245.2 Adranes taylori
CGCATTGACGCCTTCGAGATGTACTTGTATCGCCGTATACTGCGTATATACTGGGTAGACAGGATAACCAACGAGGAGGTGCTAAGGAGAATAGGTAATGGTAAAGAATTGCTGACAACCATCAAAGAACGAAAGCTCCAATACATCGGGCACGTCATGAGGGGAAGCGGTACGAGTTCCTCCGACTCCTCATCGGGGGAAAGACATCTATAGAGATTTTCAGAGGTGCGGCTTCACGCACCTTTATAGCCAGTTGGATCGCCGACCTTCATAGGGAGACGGCGTTCTAAGAAGAAGAATAATTAGAATTTTACAATAAAGGATACTACAAGATTGCAATTACATTCTTATATGACGTATTTATACGCTTAGAATATAAAAGTGGATACATTTTTTTTAATCAGTCTAACAAAAAAATATTAAAATAACGCTTACACGGAATAAACTCTGCAACATGTCTATCAGACATATTTTTTTAAATGTACGTTATACGGATCATCCATTTGACAGACGTAGTATATAATGGAAAACGTAACTTCCCATAGACAGATGAATACATAATGCATTGAGGATGTTCACTGCTCGGAAGGGAGATATTAACTAAAGCTCTCATAAGTGTACACCTGTGAACCACACTACAAGGCTACGTAGCACAGGTTTTACAAACAATATACGTCTTATAGACGTATGATGTCTCACAGACGTATGATATGTCCAACGAGTTAATACACTTTGAACCTGGCTTTGTTCCTACAGCAAAAAAATATTTTTAATATGCCTCACATTGGGAATCCAACTATTATAAAAATTACACCCGAATCCATAATAATGACCAAATTGAGATTGAAAACATTTTGATGAAATAAGAAATTCGTCAGGCTCTGATTTAGAAGATTGTCTAGCCCAAATTCAGTTCTGCATAGAGGATTGGAAGTTGCAATATCTTCAATTATTGAGAAGCACAGTACTATCGATGAGATTTCAAAAGCTTCTATACCTTCTACAAAAAGACTGATCAATTAAAAATATTATACAACACACTGATAGTTGAAATGGATTCTTTAGACCACCGGCACAATTTAAACAAAACTACGAACGTCTCTAAAGTTTGACATATTAAATGTTTTATTGAAATGTTTTATTAGAGTCAGAAAAGAGCAAAGGACATACAACACTCAACTGGTATTGTATCCAGCATGCAAATTTTGAAATCTAAGTGGCTCGAGGAAAAACCCAGATCTTTAAGATCAAGAACGAAATCGTCAATGAAAAACCTGCTATTGCCCTATGCCATACCCTATGCTTATGGTGATCCCTATGTCATACCCCTTAACGGACATAGAAAAGCGGAATGTCTGAAATGTTGGCTCCGAAGATATATCGGAGATCGTCAGAACCGAGTTCAAAGCTGCGTTGAAACAAATGAAAAACAGAAAAACGCCTAAGGAATATGGAGTTATAGGTGAAATGTTACAAATGGGAATTAAAACACTAGAAGATGCACTACTAGACCTCATCAACAAATGTCGAGCAGAACCATGGATATCAACATAATTCCGGAATGCCAAAGTCATCCTATTATTCAAAGTGCGTGGATGTGATTGCCACCCCATCTTTCATAGTCCTAGTTTTGTTATATCTAGCATAAAATAAAAGTTAAACATTTTAGTTTTGACTGTCACGATTTAAGTCGTCTACTAAATTCAATTAGCATAGTCTTTATGGTAAACTAAACAACATTAGCCTAACCTATAAATCGCCTACCCATGAATCCCCCGGTCCCCATATTTGCCTATGGCGCGGACAGCTTCGCTGTCCGCATTGCTGAGGCCTTTGACTCATCTTTTTCCCAGTATTTCATTCCGGTGCGGACAGCTCCGCTGTACGCTTTGCCATGGGCTACAACCGATCTGGAGTCTCTTTTCGGCTGATTTCTAGAACAGCAGTCTACTACACCATACTGCCTTGGCCTTGTGAATTCGTCTATGTACGAATTCGCCAGCCCATTAATTACCTGGTCTCTATATTTGCGTACGTTTCGCTTTGGCGCGGCCTACTGCCGTTTTAACCTAGTTTTCCCCGCTGCCGCTTTTGAGTCATTTATTCCCGTGTACATTTGCACAAAATTCAGGTCCCTGGGTCTTACACCAAGATTTAGTTTTTCAAGTTTCAGAGGAACCGAGATATTTAATATAGTACAATAGCCGGTTTCAAGTAAATGAATCGCAAAGTTTACAAAACAAAAAACACAAAAAACAAAAAAATCAAATTCAAATAAAATTGAACGAGCTCTCGGTGGGCTATATAATTAAGTTTACTCAAGTGTCCGTTCTTTCCTAGTTCCTTAAATATATCAAAAAGCTTGTGAAATATTAAATGTGGCAACGTCGCGTTTTATACCGCTTGCAGGGATGGCATGGCACTACATTCATTCCGCGCATAATACATTATACTACATGCAAGCGAAATTTCAGTCATCTAATTTTAAAACTTTCGTCGACTCTCAAAATGCCCTTGATTCAATTGAGATATGAGCAGTATTGGCTCCAATGGACATGGCAAGAATTAACTCTCGATACTCCAATCTTATTCAGTACATCTACGAGCATGCTACACTCCAAGACAAAATAGATGTAGACCTAATCACCCAAAGGATCTCAATTGAGAAAGGGGTTCGTTAATGAGACACAATCCGTCCTAAATATTTCTTTAGGACGGATTTGAGGACGTTTGTTTTCAAAGCTCTCATTCGGGAAAAGAGCCGTCATATTAGCAACTCCGAAGAGCTGAAGCTCGAACAACTAGAGGAGGCTTCAATAAAGGTCGGACTGAGGATGAAGATGCAGAAGACAAAGTTTTTGAGCTCTGACATAATCGAATGTACGATTGAAAAATAAAACTTGGAAGAGGTTGACCTCAGACATAACATCAAACTCGGGAAAGAATACCAGACTACAAGAAGTAAGTGAGACTTGCATGGGCGGCTTTCTGGAAACTTCGCTTCATCCTCAGAGATCGAAAAGTGGTCATTAACTTGAAGAGAATGATATACCAGCTTCGTGTGCTAACGGTGGCAACATATGGCCTGGAAACCAAAACGATCACACAAAATTGTACCAACAGACTTCGATTGTGTCAGAGAGCGAAGGAAAGGGCGATGGCGGAAACTCTAAAAACAGTTAACGAAAAACAGGAAACTCTAAAAACAAATGTTATAATTTTACTGTAAGAAAAAAATAATTATTTCTTTTAAAAAAGCTTCGAAAGAACGGCAAATTAGAGAAACCATGTTCATTTCCTACATTAGTGTACATTTATACAGATTTTACGCATACAAAGTAACAATAGAAATCGCGAACCATTCTAACATGGTCATACAAGTATGCAAATGAAGGGGTCAATATTTTTCTAAATTGTTGTCGGGACTATTGTTAAATATACATCATGCATTAAGTTGTTTCTAGAGGTTCCCTTTTCTTACAGCTGAAATGGACAAAACCGGTTAAGAATAATAACCCTTCTGCCGATGATAAAGGGTCATCTTTGTACAACATTTTTTTTTAAATTTCCTACTCAGGTAACTTAAACATTAATATATAAGAAACAAATGTTTGTCTAGCAGGAAGTATGTAGGTAAAAATTATTTTAAAATGCAATGTATTAATTAGAATGCAGCATAAAATTTAAGCAATAAAATATTTAGATCTGAAGATGAGTTAATCAATGATATACATTTATGTCTAATAGGGCCCTGGTCGCAAAAATGCATAATTTCCTCAATAAAATATTATTTCAAGTACATTAAAAAAAGAATTAAATTTCAATATTATTTATTGTAACGCATAAATAGAAAAACAGAAACAGCAACAAAAAGTGCAATTGAAAAATTTGCAACAATAAAAATATATGTATATGGCAGATTCAGTTCTAGTGTCCGTTCCGACAATATTCGATCGCATGAGCCATCTCATATGGCACTGATGACATTAAAGGCAGAACGATCTGAGCATCGGATTCGTCCTACACGATACCAGACTATCAGATGGCTTAGACGGAATAGTCCTTTCTACCTTCTCTTGTAATATGCCATGCGAACGGTAAGTCCATTATGGTAATGTTAATGAAATGAAAAAGTTGTCAATAACTGATGGTTTCCCACAAGGTATCGTCTTGGGTCCTACCCTATAGAACTTGATGAATGATGGATTACTTACAGCAAAGTACCCAACTGGCATGCGGATAGTTGCTTTTGCTGGCAACAATGCACTGCTAAGAAAAGGTCATCACACTAATATGCTTAACAGGAAATTCAACGAAACAGTGAAACCATTACAATGTGACAAAAATTAGCTAAACTAGAATTAGACCCAAGTAGGACTGAGGTAATTATGCTCACTAGGAGGGGAAAGGAGTGGAATCCCTAATAGATGGAGCAGGACACATAATACAATTTAAGACTTCCGTCAAATATCTAGAGCTACATAATCAATGAGCAGACTAAACAACTTAGCAGGATTAATGCCAAGGCTTGTTGATCGCAAAATGGAAACACGAAAGCTTTTACGTTGTACAAGCAATTCAAATGGGCAAACACAACAGAAAAATATTTTGCGTCCGTAAACTATTGAATCAAGCTTAAAGAATAGGATTTCGAGCAATGACCTCCTCTTGCAATACAGCATTAATCAGCTACATCAAGATATTGCAAGTAGCCCGCCGATGTATGTGCTGGCAGCAGAACTAAACAAAGCATACATAGGAAAAAAGCTATTCCCAAATGTGTACAAAGTGTATAAAGGGATTTATAAAATGGCAAATGCTTCCTGGACTATATATAGTAAATTTATGCCAAAAATCTGGTTGCGTATACTAGTGGTTGACTGACGTTTCAAGGATTCACGGGCGCTACCCAGTTAACATGTGTTAAAGAGGTCTGAAGCTCTGAAATGGAGCATGTGGTCAAAGGTGAACAACATTTTTTCAGATTTGGCATTCCGATGGTCTGGCAAGAGCCACAAAATCATAGTAATGATTGTTACTTTTATTCAACCGGTGTTCACGGTTTCAATGTAAACAATAAAAAGAACATCAGCTATGCAAATCTGCCACCAGCTTAACGTCCTATCCCTCATTGTCCAGATGTACCTTTGCCTTTTCATCTAGAACATTTTCCTGAAGTAGATGGTTCAGAAATTTTATCCAGTGAACAAACCGAACATAGCGAAGTGGAGTAGGAATGTGGCATTCTGCTCCACAACCATTTACACAAACTGAACTGAACGATTTGATTCGCGACTTGCATCTGACCAAAGAGGCTTCAGAACCGCTTGGTGCACGGCTTAAAGAAAAGAATTTGCTCGCAACTGGCGTTTCGTTTTCTTGGTTGAGTTACAGAGAAAAAGATTTTATTCCATACTTTTCGGAAGAATGAGGCTTTGCAAGGATGTGTGTGGACTGTTTAAAACATTCTAATTTCCGTAAGAAAAACTGATTGGAGACTATTCATCGATTCGTCCAAAGGAAGTCTTAAAGTTATCCTGCTTCACAACGGAAACAGGTATGCGTCAATACCCATTGGGCATTCTGTACACTTACCAGAACGGACAATTTACAGTTTGTTCTCCAGAAAATGAAGTACGACGATCATAGGGGAATCATGTTAGTGATCTCAAAGTAATATCGATGATCCTTCGCCAGCAAGCTGGATACACAAAGGTACCTTGTTTTTTTATGCGAGTGAGATTGCAGTGACAGGGAAAATTATTGGAAACAAAAAGATTGGCCACAACGAGCGTCACTGGAACATTTCCTCCTTCATGCCATCAACATAGACTTCCTTTACCGATCTATACTCTTCATCCATCCACACTTTTCTTTCAAACCTCACCATCTTTCTCACTCCATGTATCCAGGTCTTCCTGTCGACACCTAACATGCTCTTTAAACACCCAGCTTGCACCTTTTCAATAATTTCCATTTCGCACACCGCCCATGCTTTAGCCCCTGCTTCAACAAGGAAAATCACAAATAGGAATAGATTTTCGTATTACATGGAAATGTACGAACCTATTTTTAACCAATTAAACAATTCTGGAAAAGTAGATATTGAATTTGACCAGTTCAATACAAAAAGCAATTGGAATAAGTACGACAATAGGCACTCAAGGATATCCTTTGAATCTCAATCAAGAAGAGAAAAATCATACGAAAAAAACACAAGCAAAAAACAAAACGGTTTAAAACAGCGATCCCAACCTATAGCCCCGCAAAAAAGATTATTCACCCAAAGAAAGAAAAGGAAATAAGGTAAGATACAAAACTCATTTCCTTTTCATGTGTTAAACAAATATGTTGCGGCCCGTGTAACATAGCAAACAAATGTTTGTGGCCCGAAGGGAAAAAGATTGAGTATAGCTGGTCTAAAACCAGACATTCTCATGATAAAGTTCAATTAACTATTCTGCAAAATATAGTTGACAAACTTTTCAAGGAAAAAGGAGGAAACAGCTGGGAAAAAGTCATTGGTGATGCAAACGAGGATTTGGATAAGTTATGGGATTTAGTCAAAACATTCAAAAAAGATGGTGCGCTGAAAGCAACTTTAAAAACTGTGAAGGAAAGCTAGTGTTTCAGGATCAAGAATAGGCTAAAATAATTCTTCAATAATTATCCAACATCGGAAAATCTCGAAAGATCAGTAAAAAGTTCAATGCGCCAAATTGAACAAAGGATGCCAGATGTCAAATCATCAAATACAATGTAGATAATATTGAAACTGTTATCCAAGGCACGAACTTAGAAATTCGTGGACGTGATCGTCACCCCATCATTCATATACTGGAAGAGCTACGTTTTGTTTTATCTTGCATAAAACAAACGTTGAATCATTTAATTTCGACTGTCACCTTATAACTCGTCTATTAAATTCAATTAGCACAATAGTTGTTTAGCATCTATTGTGCTAATTGAAAATTAGTCTAAACTAATCAAAATTAGTCTAACCTATAAATCTCCTACCATATAAATCGCCTACCTATGAATCACCTAGTTCCCTTATTTACCTACGTCGCGAACAGCTTCTTTTATAGTTTTTGAGATTAAAAAATATTTTCATGCTTAGAATGTGGCAACGTGGCATTTTGTACAAGACGGAGACATCGGACGTCTTTTGTTCGACGAATAATAAGAGGCACAATATGTGTGCAAAATTTCAGCCTCGTAGTTTCAAAAATGAATTTATTGTGCAACAAAATGAGCCATTTCCGCCATATTGGATTTCTGAAAAAAATGAGAAAATTGATTGTTTTGATACTTATGTATACCTATCTACCAAATTTCACGCAAATCGGTCCAATAGGTTAGAAGTAATTCTTGAACGTATAGATATACGTACGCACAAATTTTTGAGCAAGAAAAATTATTTAGAAACATTTTTCTTGTGGTAAATTGTTCCTTTGAGTCTCCTGGTTGAACTACGTATAAATGATTTGCACTGATGTGAATACAAGGTACGTCCCTGGTAAGGTGAAATAGAAAAAATTCTCAAAACATGAATCCTATATGTTTCCTATACCTATACGTATTACATATGTATATGGTATATGAAAGATAAAAAAGGCTTCAGACTCTGATAGTATTCCGGCAAAAGCATTAAAACTGTTGCCACCCAAAGCAATTAAGTAGCTTAGTATAATCATTACGAGTTTGAGGGTAATGGAATGTTGCTCTATATTGGAAAAGAGCAACAATCATAACAATTCAAAAGAACAAAAAGCATCCGAGCATAGTAGTAAACAGGAGGCCTATCATCAATTTGTTAAATTCTATGACTAATGTAGCGGAAATTCTTATTAAGGATTCTATTGAGGAGCAGTAAAAAAACAACAAAACGTTTTCACCCAGCCAATTGGGGATTACAAGCTCGCTGGCAGCCACGCAACAAGCTGCGTTCTTCATAGAAATTATCTGCTAAATAAGGAGCTAAAAGCTCATTTCGGTATATTTATTCTTGGATATTCAAAAAGCTTACGACTTGGTCTGGCATGACGACTTGACTCAGAAAATGTGGCATTTAGAATCTCCAAAAGAAATTAAGGCAGTAGTCAGCTTCCTTATGGAAGATAGGTATTTTTGAGTAAAAGAAGGAAATAGCATATTAGGTACTAAAAGAGCTTTTGACGGAATACCTTGTGGGTTCGGCGCTGTCACCGGTTTTATATAATTTATACGTACATATCCCAAAAAATGAAAAGCGGGGATCCATCTCAAGTTTTGCAATTTACAGATGAACTGCGGTTACAACTTCAGGAAACACAGAAAGCAGCGCATGTAACAAAGCAGACACAGCTGCTGGCAGTTCTACAATATTTCAAAAGATGGAGATTGAAGGTCAACACAAGTAAAACGAAAGCTTGTTAATATCAATAACAGAACGAACAATACCAAAGTGCCAGGGCATTAAACCCGTTGGCTAATTAATAAAATTTAAAAATAAAGTTACGTATCTGGGATGTATCTTTGATAGCGCTCAATCTTAGAAATATCACACGAAATATAGACAGCTCGTCAAACAGCTTATAAACTAAAAAATGTCATGCAATAAGACAAAATATCCTATAGAACAAAAGATGAGTTGCGAACGAAAGGTGATGTGAAACGTAAAGACAACTATACAGACGTGGCAAAACCGGGTACACAGAATTGTGTGGAATATTCCATGGTACGTCAAAAATGATGACATCAGAGAAGAATTAAAATCCCAAGACCCAAGAACCTATCCCTTATGGACGTTGGCTATTAATATGGCTATTCGAATTATATTAGCAGCTTGTCTAAACAATTGGTAGATGACATACCAAACCATTTTCTTAGATTTTGCATCCAAGAGTTTCTCCTTCTACTTGGACCCCTTCTACCGTCCACCTTGCCCTGAAGGATAAGTTGCTGAAGGCGATATTTGTTTGTCTCAACAGATGGCCAAAGTGTTCCAGTTTTCTTTTCTTAATCATGAATGTGATTTCTTGTTGTTTGCCGATTCTTCTGAGTACTTCTTCGTTTGTAACGTGATCCTTCCAGGATATTCGGAGAACACGCCGATATATCCACATTTCAAAGGCCGAGATCTTTTCCATAAGTTGTTTTGTCATGGTCCATGCTTCCACTCCGTATAGCAAGACTGTGAATATGTAGCATTTTATAAATCACCACTTTGTAGTGCTAGTGAGATGTATCTTCCGGTGAATATGTTTTTTATTCTAATAAAAGTTGATCTTGCTTTCTCAATCCTGGATATGATTTCTATAGTCATATCCCCTTGATTGTGAACGATTGTCCCTAAATATGTATATTTTTCAACGAGTTCTATAGGTGTTTGGTTTAGTGTAAGTCTTCCTATTGGTATTCGTTGTTTACCAATTCACATCCACTGTGCGTTGTTTACCATTTTTGAGATATTTAGTTTTAGTCCGAATTCCTCGGATATATCGTTAACTTTTTGTAATAGACTTTGAAGATCTTCAAGACTACTAGTTATGATGGCAGTATCGTCCGCGTATCTAATGTTATTGATGAGTTCTCCATTCATCTTTATTCCTTCTGATGGCATCATGAAGCACTTCGTCACAGATCGCTTCTGAGTATAAATTGAAGAGTATAAGCGATAGCACGCATCCTTGACGGACTCCTTTCTTGATTTCAGTGTCTTCCGATAATTTCCCAGCGATTTTTATCTTTGCAGATTGATCCCAGTATAGATTTGCTATAATTCTAATATCTTTAGTTTTAATATCTGTAGTTTTAAGAAATTCACAAGTTTTTCGTGCTTCACGTTGTCGAAGGCTTTTGAAAAGTCGATGAAATATACATATACATTTCGGTTCATGTCTCTGCATCTCTGTATAAGCACTTGTAAGTAAAAATTGTGATAGGGGGACCTGACATTTCTTCTTTAGGATTTATGCAAGTTTCTGGACGTTCGTCATAAAAGAGTGACTCTATATATAATTTCCAGACTTTTAGTAATCCGATGTATCAGCTACTATTTTTCCATTATCTACTATGTTTTGTGGCGCCTTGTTTCGTTGTATCGTCATGTTCTTAATTTGTTTGTACATGTTGTAATAGTCATACTTCCTTTCAAGTTCTTGGATTGCTTGACACCTCTCTCCCAGCCATTTCTCTTTGGCTTCTCTTATCTTTCCTCTAATTGTCCTATGTATTTGACGATGTTTATCCGGATCCTTAGTTTTGTAGTTTCTTCTGGTGTCCATTAGTTGCTGAATTTCATCTGTCATCCATTCCTTCTTTTTATTGTATATTCTTTTCACATGTTCTTCGCATGTATTACCTATGATCTGCTTAGTTTTGTTCCACTTGTCTATTGGGTCTTCCTCTGAATCTGTTATGTTCAGTATTTCTGTTTTAAGTGTGTTTGCAATCAAAGTTCTTGTGTTTTCGTCTTGAAGTTTACTAATATCCTTCGTGTTGTTAGTAGTCTCGTTGTTAATTTTCTTCAGCTTGATTTTTATTATACCTACTAGGAGATTATGATCACTGGGGACGTCGGCGTCCGGATATGTCTTTACTGATTTAATAGCATTTTGGAAGCATTTTTGTATGGTGATGTAATCTATTTGATTGCGCACTATATGTTCTGGAGAATCTGCTGGAGATCTCCAAGTGTACAATCGTCTTGGTGGCTGTTGAAAGAAAGTGTTACATATAATCATCTTGTTTTCTTTGCAGAACTGTACTAGGCGGTCTCCCTTATCATTTCTAGTGCCAAGTCCGAACTTTCCCACTAGGCCGTCTTCTGATTCATTCCCAACCTTCGCATTAAAATCGCCTATAATTATCGTGACCTCGTTACTCTTAATGGATTTCATCAGATCTTTTAGCTGGCCATAGATAAGTTCTTCGTCTTTATCAGCGGTAGGAGCACATATTTGTATTATGTTAATGTCCATAGGGGTTGCGTGTATTTGTAAAAGGAGCATTCGGTCAGAGAATGGTATAAAGGTTTTTACATAATTTTTGATCTCTCTCGTGACTATTATGCCCACCCCATTCCTGTGTCGGGGGTCAGTGTTACCCGAATAATATATTTCATGAACCTGTACATTGCATTGTCCTGTGTTTGGCCACCATGTTTCGCTAATTCCCATTATTTGGATGTTAATTCTAGTCATTTCTTTGATAATGTTGTGGATCTTTCCACTTTCGTACATACTTTGTACGTTCCTGGTTGAAATCTTAAGGCACCCGGGGATTCTTCGCACCCTCTGCCCATTGAAGGGCTGCCGGAGACTGAGGGCCATTAGTGATATTTTCTCTGTTATATTAATTTGTAATAGGGTGTTATAATGAGGTGGTTTCCCCTTGCCTTCCTCATCGCTGTGTAAGTGCCGATACAGTTGCTCCAACCAGGCCACTTAGTGTCTGATTCTCAACCACTGAAGATCTAATTTATATCATTGCTTGAGATCAGTTTTGAACAATCAGCTGCCGTTGTTTAGTGCCAGTTTTGGTCCGCCCCGAATATTTCATTTCTCCGGTACCACCCATATCTGGGAGGCTTTCCCCCTATCCGCCACGATGGAGGACCGCCAAACCCCTCACGGGATTAAGAACAAATTAATGTAGTGAAATAATATAGGTCGCACAAAAAATTCAATTATATAAGAAATAGACATTCACCGTAAATGTTCAGCGAACTATGAAAAGTATTTATAGTTTAATCTATTAACTGCATATACTAAAAAAGGAAGTAAAATTAAAAAAAGTGAAGCAATCTGAAGAAGGATACATCCGACTTTTTTGAGAGATCCACTACTGGTGAATCCTGGTGAATCCACTACTGTAATGCAGCTGTGCACACTTCGTTGCCTGTTCGTCAATCTTTGGCAGAAACAACAACATTATGATTCCGCAACCTCTAATTTCACCCGACATGACATCCTGCGTTTTTTTTTTCTATTCTCGAAGATAATAAAACAGATCATCAAAGGAGATATTGACGTTTTGCCGATATTGACCAGATCAATGCAGACTCACTAAAGCAATTAAACGCCATATTGAAAACTGAATATCGGACTTGCTTCGAAGAACTGAGGAAATGCTGGAAGAAGTGCATTATGTCCTGTGGGGATTACTTGCAAGGGGGCAATGCTAACATTGAGGAATAAATAAAGATTATTCGAGAAAAATTGTAAGTTCAAATATTATCTACCCCGCAAGCATCGAAGATAGAAACGTTAAAGACTACATATATGGCAAATATGAAATGATAATAAATGTAAATTTTATACATTAAAATAAATTCTTTTACATTTAGAAAACTTGAAATTATCTGTATATTTAAAAGGACATCTGCTTCTATCTAACAAATAAAGCCGCAGCGCCTCATGTCCAGATACCTAAGTAAATATTCGTGAATGAAAATTGACCCCTAGTAATATTATAAATGAATTGAAATAGGTTTTAAACTAAAAAAATTTGCATACTTGCCTGACCGGTTCTTAGACCATGAAAACTTTATCGGCATTACATTGAATGAATAGTTTCGGTTCTTCGCGCTATAAAAAAGTGGTCACAAAAGGGTTAGAATGAAATTGTATGCTTACGTACCTAGATAGGTGTAACTGACCTAAGGCATCAACGACACGACCTAGGGTTGCCACCTAACAATTACGTGTTTTTAGATTTGTTAATCACTTATTCCTAATAATAGTATTCCTTTTCCAAAATAAGTGTCCTATTGCGGTTTCTTATAATGGATTATTGAAATAATAAAATTAAATATTTAGTAGTTATTTGTTTAAATGCATAAATTTTTGTTTTACTCGACTGAGTAAAACATACCACGAGAAGAAACTTGTTGGACATAGTATGCATAAGCCGTGTACTAGGGATTGATTTTAATTAGAAAATGTATCAAAATAATGGATTTAACCCACCATCAGTCGCTTATCTTTTTATCTTGTCATAGGTCGCGCAAACAGATGTTTTTAACGCCCAATCGCATTCTGTCCAATGTGGGTGTAGAAACAGTTACAAATAATTTTTTGAAATTGTTTATTGAGTTTATTGAAATTGAGAAGTTGATGCAGTATGCTCCTTGCATAACGGAATTTTACACACATGGCATGTAAGCTGTGTAAATCTATTTTGTCGAAGTGGACAGAAACCACACCTTGGTTTATGTCGCCGAGCATCTGGTCCTTGGACTTGGATGTTGATGTTAGTACTCGATATGGAGCAGATTTTCTGTCGAAGTGGCAGGGATAATGAGGTGATAGAAGCTCGATTGGACATGTGCGGTCTGATGAGAGCTTTGGCCAATGATAACAAAAGTGAAAACTAATTTTTATGTTGCTCATTACGAGATAATACCAATTTCATCTTGCAATAGTAAAATTTGTTGAAAAAAGTTATGTTACTAGCTGCTGTTGCATGATCGCGGTTCGATCCTCATCAAAAATCAGATTTTAATAGAAAATTGGTAATTGGCCTTTTGTGGTGAAGAAAGACAGCAAAAAGCCAAAAATTCGTTAACGTTGTACTTTAAGGATCGTCGAAGGTACTCGATCAGACTTTGATCGAAAAATTACCGAGAAATTAATTTCAGCAATAAATAAAATTGGCTTATTGCTAGTTGTGGTAAACCTCAATTATGGTAAACCTTATTATGGTAAACCTCAATACAGTGTTGATGATGAAGAAGTTGTTTGCGCTGGTCTTGAAAATGACTGGAATAAAACGTTGCGACTAAAATTGGACACGACATGGAACTAGGTCAGTTTTCCCAAACTTCTGTTGGTTGAAGAAACTACCAAATTCTTACAAATACTATGTAACTTTAGGCACAGCTATAAAATGTTCTATTAGAGCTTTAGAGTGACGTAGTTCCAAAGAACAGGAAAGAACAATCAATCGCCATAGATCGGGTTTGCTAAAGATTTAATTAAAAACTGTTGCCTATTTGAAATTGTGAAGCAGCTTTAAAGAAATAAGTTTGGTCCTTTAAGAATTAAATTTTTAAGTCACTGCGTAACAATATTAAAGATTAGTATTTTACATCTATTTAATAACTATTATCAACTTCTATTATCAATAGACAAATTGATACTTCTGTTGGTTTAAAAAACTCAATTCTTACGAGATCAGAAAATACTATATAACTTTACGATACATCTATAAAAATGTTCTATTAGAGCTTAAGGGCTACATAGTTCCAAAGAACTGGAAAGAAAAATCAAACTCCACCGATCAGGTTTTTAATTTAATAAAAGACTCTTGTCATTTGAAATTGAGAGGCAGCTTTAAAGAAACAAGTTTGGTTCTTTAAGAATTAATTTACTAATGCACTGCGAAACAACATTAAAGATAAACTAATAAAGAAATAACACGATCAATGAGTTTTAAAATTCTATTATCAATCAACTAATTGATACTTCTGTTGGTTGAAAACACTCTCCAATTCCAACGAGATCAGAAAGTACTATAGTACAGTTTTTTATAGTACATCTATAAAAATGTTCTATTAGAGTTTAATAGAGGCGTAGTTCCAAAAAACTGGGAAGCACAATCTGGTTTGTTAATTTAGTATATGACTCTTGCCATTTGAAACTGAGAGACAGTTTTAAAGAAACAAGTTTGGTCCCTTAAGAATTAAATTATAAAGTCAAGGTGTAACAAAAATTAAAGATAAATTAATGAAGAAATAAAACGATCACTCAGTTATAAAATTCTATTATCAATCAATAAGTTATTAATACATTGGCGATACAATAAAATACAGTAAATGTTTCAACTGAATTTAGTTTCACCCGATAATAATACAACAGATATTACATGTTCAATAAATTCGTAATTCTATTCCAACAGAGCTCAAAACGATTAGTTACCTCTAAGAATTACTAGTAATGAAAGCTGCTTTATTTTTAAACGGTTTGATAAAATGTTAATAAGTACACTACAATTATTTCTCAAGATTGCATCGTTAAGTAAATATCGAATGTGCAATAAACAAATCTAACTTTAACTTGTTATTTCTATTTTTCAAAAGAGTTTAATATGTATCTTAATGAATTACTAACTTAATAAATTTATGATTGACTGCGATCATTCCTCTGATCTGATTATATAATTAAGAATGATTTTGACTTATCTGTCTTTACTAATTGCACAGAACTGATTCTAAGTGTTGCATAATTATAAGCTACTAAAATAATATTTGACTATGATTATGTTCTGTACTTGAAGTTTTATTAAGTACCGGGAGAACAGAGTGAAATTTGAATTTTGAGCGACTTGACGCAGCAAAGTGACGCGCAGTATTTAGATTTAAGGCTTCCGGGGATTGATGAATGTATATAGCTACTCTTATGAGATGAGAACTTGGTCTACCAAAATGCTGCAATCTAGGTACGTTCTACAGGGTCGTATGAGTAAATCATAAGAAGCTTATGGTTGAGGCCAAAAACGTCTGTCTATTTACTAAATGAAGCGTTGTCTCTAGTAATCTATACAGTAGAATCAGAATAATTAGTGGATTCATTTATTCGAACATATATTTGGTTTAATATTTAATTAATTATCACTTTGACATTAAAGTCTTCACTGTTCTTTATTGCTTAACCATTTCTGCGTTACATATGCCCCCCCCCCTTCTGACTAATGATGGGCCCTCAAAATTCTGTATGACAATAACGATAGAAACGCATTCCGGTTAAGGAATTATTTCGACTAGAGAAACTTTTAACGTTATAACTATATACTAATGTAACAAAAGAATATCAGTTTAAGGTGAAGCTTTACAACTTTGTTTCAGTTATACATTATTACTGTTTGACTAGAAAGCTCATCGCACAATATGTATACAAGATTGAACTTTAAGATTAAGAAATAATTTCATATGTACAGATAAAAGTATAATATTTAAAATATATTTAAATGCGTACATTTGTAATACATAGTCGTATAAGTATACTTGAAAACAATATAGTATAAAGATATAATTATAAGTTCAAATTTATTTAGAATGGTTTATCAATCAACAAACAACCCCGATTTCAAGGTCCTCGATTTAAAACGCTATTTAATCGTTACAACAAGAGTTCCTGTCCAGTATTGAAGAACTCATTACATCCGTGTATAAAGCATGAGACGAAATAGTAGCGGAAAAACTAGATCATGTTTTCATTACATTGCAAAAGTGCATAGAATTCGCCATGCTTTATAAAGAGTGCAACTATTACAAGCTTTCTCCCATGAGCAAGGACAAAATACGTTTACAGGGCAATGTAGTTTGTTCCGATTCAAATAGCACGTCAGAAACCTGACCGTTTGTAGTTACTAATTTCTTACTTTTCAGATTTTATTCCAAAATGTTTTCCATTTTATGTTAAAGTTTAGATGTGGTATGTTCCGTTATATCTCCCATTTACGTTATATATCATGGATTTCACGTTATATATCCCATGAAATATTTGTTTTATACAATTGGAAACTCATTTTGGGTTAAATTAAAAATTTCCAAATCGGATTCACACTAGAGGCTGAAACTACGTTCATGAAAACTAACATCAAGTACATTTATTCCATCCAACTAGACAGTTGCCAAAAACTTAAGCACAACCTGACGTTGCTACGTTTAGAATTTAAAAGAAGTACTGACCATATCTCTCCACAACAAAAGAATAGAGAATAACCGAAGAAGAAGTGAGAGAAATTAATTTGTAAGTGGGATATGAAAAGGAAGAAATGAATTGCTGAAAATACAATCAATAATGATGAGCAGGACATAGGATATGGAGTGTGAAAACAAATAGGGAAAAGCGATGGGGAAGATAATGGCTAAAAAATATTATACAAGCCGAGAGGACATCGTTAATATTTTGTAAGTACAGGCTAGTAATGATTTTTCTAACTAAAGGCCTAATAGTACTTTATTTTAAATGTTATTAAATCTGACAACTATAGGGTGAAACAGCAACATTTAGTTACACTTTTAGTTTCTAATTCCAAATCTAGTTACTTTTGGTGATGGCATACTCCTTATATATCATATGTGGGAGTAGTAGCTCTATATGCGCAAAAGCTCGAATCTAAACGACATTGTCTCAGAAAACGTAGAATAAAAACCAATACAACTTGGAGGTTGGCCATTGAAATCATAAGGTTGAAAATCGTATAGGCTTACAGAAAATTTTCCTAAACGAAAACAACAACAAAATTTGCATGTTCTTGGTCGTAAAAACAAACACAAGAACTTCTCTTTCAAACTCACAATTTCGTAAATATTTTGCTGAATGCGAGATTGCGGGCGTTTGTTGCGATCATTCTATTCGTTCTTCTTCACTCTTTTTTTGTACATTTTGGCGCAATAGATTATTTAACGAACAAAATTTTAATTATATTATATTAAAATTAAATGAGTAAATTAATAATTATTAATTATTAATTTATCTTGAATTGATTAACAATTATTTTAATAAATATTAATTTAGTTATATTATTTAACTACTAAAAGTGAATGGAGAAAGTATTTGAACTTTGACAGAATTAAATACGTAACTGAGAAACTAGAAAAGTGGTAACCCGAATTAAGTTGAAATAAATAGAATGAATATAATAAGTACAACGTCCATTAATAAAAGAATGCCAGCATCTATTCAACTAGTAATAATAATAAGAACCCTGTTACGTTGACCCTTTTTTTAAATTATTTAAGCGGTCATAGGAAAGCTTCCTCTAGACTTCCTTGTACCTGCAAGTCATACTTTTCAATGTCAAATTAAATCCGGAATCGACGTTAGTTATAATTTTGAATGCGCCGCGGTACAATGACTATTAAACGTTAAATTATTTGTTTAGCAAGATATAGTTAAGAATGTTTAATAGCAAGTAAGTTTAAAGAACATATTTAAATTAATTTTTAAGTTTTATAGACAAGAGGTATATTTATGTATAACTGTAGTAAATATAGAGTAAAAGAAAACATACATGGAAACATTATGTAGCTTTATATAGTACAAGAGTAATACACCATTGAACAGAAACTGCAAAAAAGTATAGTATAGGTCATTTTCTTCTAACAACTCCATACATTGATTGAGAAGAGAAAGAGCCTATTCGATCATTTTGACAGTTAAATTTCACATAACAGGATCTCAGTCGTCACTTTCTTGAGAAATTGTACGGCAGTCCATATCCTCCCACTCTTCATTTGTTAAATGCTCTCGTTAAATGCTCGTGTGAACATAGCAAAGTTTGAATTTCATCTACATCAAAATCTTTAATGCCTTCTTTACCGCTTAAAAAGTAATATCGTTGATGATATTTTAAATATCAATTTCATAATTAATATTCATTTTTCTCAACAACTATTTCCTCCATACACAACTTTTATTTCACGCATTGTCGATGTTTCTGATAGCTTTCATAATATTAAATTGTTACCTCCGCATGGAATTTTTAGTACTTCCATGAGTTTCTTCAATTAGTTGGCACATCGTATACGTTAAATAATAGGCTTCGAATGCTACTATTACGTTTAGATCCATGGGCTGTATGACGGAAGTGGTATTTGGAGGTAAGAATACTACTTCATTCGGAAAAGCAGTGCACAGATTTTAAAGTTCCAAAGGATGTTCCGGCGCATTGCCTAACATTTAAATAGCTCGACGTTTATCTCCAATACTTTTAGAATATTTTTTATTGCTGGGTAGAAACTAGCTTTGAAACCTGTCCATAGATATATTTCGTGTCATGCGAGCTTTGCGGTTACTTCGCCAATAAGCTGGTAAATGGCTTTTAGAATAACCTTTTATGGTACGAGAAACTTCTGGTCAATAAATCAACAATAATTTCAATTTGAGTTTTCCGGATGCATTTCCGCCGAGAAGAAGATTTAAAAATCGTTGGCTATTTTAAATCCAAAAACATACATCTCTTCCATGGAAATAAACGTACGTGTTGGCATTCGTTTCCAGTACAGTTCAATCTCATCGACATTTAAAATGATTGGTGGGTAATTTCTCCTTTCCACAATTTACGAAACTTCATTAGATACGTTTCAGCTTCTTCTACGTCTGCACTATTCCATTTGCGAATCGGTGTAAGATACGCAAGTTTGTTCGTTTTCTAAATGGATTAAACCAAGATTTGCTTGCTCTAAAAACTTCTTCTACTCCATGTCCTCTCCATGCTTTAAAAATTATCCACTTAAAATAAAAAAATCTACTTAACTTTTTTTAATCTGCTAAGAAGTGATTAAATACCGCCATGTTGTTGCCTATTGGAAAACAAAGATCTTTTGTAAACTTCATTTTCTTTTGGACTGAAATATGTTTTGAACTTGTTCAACACTATCATAATCCTTTTTATCATCCTCTGTTAGTATATATTCTTTGAAAATGTGAACTCCGTGCCACAATTAGACTAAAGAGTTCTACAAACTTTTTTCCGCTAAAGCGGTTGTTCTGATCAGCAGAAAAAAATATATAAATATATATATATATATATATATATATACATATATATATATTATATCTGTTACAAACGGCGTAAGCACTATTATATATCACTTATTTTGTGACTCGCGTTTCGGACAGCGGTCCATTATCGAACTGACTTTTCGATAATGGACCCACGTCCGAAACTCGAGTGACAAAGTAAGTAATATATAAAGATACAATAGTGCTTACGCCGTTTTTAACATATATAAAATATTTTTAATGAAGCACGTAACAAAGAAAATACATAATATGTATATATATATATATATATATATATATATATTTGAAG
>WYDF02256742.1:0-19806 GCA_009867245.2 Adranes taylori
AAATCTTTTTAATATTCTTTTTAAGTAAAGTTCGGTCCTGTTCCAAAAGGAAGGCGTCACAGATCTTTACAGCTAAGGTAAATAGGCGGATGCAGAATGTAACATTATTTGAACTTTTTCTTTTAGTGATTTGAAGAAGAAAATTTAATAGTACATAATTTAATCGATTTAATGAACACTTAGAAATATTATTCTCAATTTAAATTCATCCGTTTAATTAAAGCGGTAATGTTTCTAATCAAATTGTAATCTCGTTTAGTATTTAATTAATCTTTAGCAAATATTAATATCACATACTGAATTATTAATTTTATTAAAATAATAACTGTGTACATAAATACGGTAAAATATTTCGATTACGATTTTAAAATGCATTATTTATTAATATGATATAATTTAATGCCGGAATCACAGTTGGAATTAATAATAATTGAATAAATAAAACATACAATTATATTTGTTTTAATATATATATATATATATATATATATATATATATATGTACATATAATAACAAAATATATAATTACGCTATAATCATGCTAATAAACGTTCTTTTCCTCTCCACCTTATCTATTACCCAAATTAAACAAAAATTTGAATTGAAAGTAAAAACCTATTATATTTTCTTCCACCTCATCTTATCCCTTTTTTCCGTTTCCCTTCCTTTTTATCCCCTCATGTATATTTTGTCCCTATATTTTTAACTTCTCTTTCCCTATCCTATCCGCTACATCTATTTTACAGCTATTTATGTTCTATTTATCAATTTATTTATTTTCCTCATCACTTCCAGTCCCTTCCCTTCTTCACCTTGTCATTTCTACTGTTGTCCACTCCAAGATATCCCTACGCACCCATTGACCCCATGCTCTCAATGTTCTTTTTCCGAACCACATATCCTGCATATTCTTATATCTTCTTCCATCTAATACCTATTTACTCTCTGTAAGCCCCCACATCTAAACCTACCTGTCAACATTTTATCCTCCATACTAAACAGACAAAAAATATCCAGCTATTCCTCCTTTTACTCTTACGTATTCCTCTTGTTAAAACTACTAGCTCTTATCCTCTCCTCTATTCCCTGCTTCTCAATTCTTTCATTCTTTGCTCCAACTCTTCAATCACCCAAAGCCCTTCATCATCTTTTCCCAAAACACCAAAGGCCGTTCAACTCTTTCACAAGCTTTTTTCTTTCTCTTCCCCATTCATTCCTCTTCACCTCTCTTCTAATGCTACAAATGGATCCAGTGTTAGTCTAAATTATTTTAGACTAACACTGGTATATGTGATATGGAATAGATATGATATGGAGTAGTGTCATTGGTATATGTGATATGGATATATGTAATTCTGATGTGGTAGAAACATAAAGGACCTTATTGGAAGATTTACCAAGTCCATTGCGATTTATACCATTAAATTAAAATCGTACATTCACATGCCTGATGAAACGCCTATGAAACGTCGAAACAAGATCTCAGTATCATTTATCAATGATAGTAACATTTTTCATGTTAGTATCATTTTAGTACGTTAGTAACAATTTTCAATTTTGCAATTAAACTCAAGTTACATATTATTTAACTGCTAATGGAAATTGAGATTTATTCGAAGTGAACATGCTATTGTGATATAGCTAAATATTGTAGTTAAAAAATAATAAATCATAAAACATATGATCTTTATTAAAAACGTAATTCATATCTAGATTATGTTAGGAATGTGCAATATGCACATTCTATAAATTAAAGTAGCCTTCTTTAATTAGATGTCAAGGTCACTTATGCTAGCTATAATGTCGCATCATAAAATGTATATTAGCGTAATTTAAACTTGATATAAAGGACGCTTTGGCATTTACTAGTTGTACGATAAGGAGAACGTACATGTTCAGTCTAAAATATCTGCACCTTGAGGACACAGATGCATAATCAAAAAGGAGAGAGACTACCAAATTGTTTCAGAAGAACAATTCCACGCTCCATACTTTTTTTGTCGAGTCTCTGTTGCCTAGGTTGAGTACACTGGGCATATACGTACGACGTAAATCATACCAGAAAATAAGTGCAATGTTTTCTTGCACAAAAAAACATTAACTTCTGTTCTGCCTATTGGGCGGATACGACTCAATTTTACTCGATGATTTTACTTTGAAACCTACGCGACATCAAAAGATATCATGAAAATAAATAGTTAAATCAAGAAACTTATTTTTTCTTTGGTTTTTATAAATCAACCGGTCACACTGAAAATATATGAGGTTAAAACCCAATCCTATTTATTCTATTCATGAAAAGTTTAACACACGTGCAATAAAGTTTGACGCCTATTCGCATACAAATGTAATAATTACCCAGCAACATTTAATTAGTACGTTAATGCAGTGGCTTTGCATAAGAATAAAAATCAGTTCATGCAATAAAAAGTTCATGCAGAGTTTTTATAATAAAAAAAGTTGTCACTAATAAATTCAAACAGAATTTACAATACAGAGGATAACTCGTTCAATTAACAGATAACTCGTTCAGAGTTATCTGTTAATTGGAGACCCAAACTTGTTTCTCAGGGCGAGCTGAATGACCTGGTAACAGATTTAGGCATTAGACAAATGATGATGTCAAATTTTTGGGGGTTAAGACTAAAAAACTAAAAACCTGATCATCCGGAACGTCATTTTTGTGGTACAGGCACCGAGACAAAGAAAATTCAGTAAATTCTCTCAGTAAGTTTGTGGAGACTTTGAAATACTAACCATGTTATTGGACCACCAGGCAGGTTATACAAAATATCCTTGTTTCCTTTGCTTACGATACAGCCGAGCTGGAGATTTGTATTGTACAAAAACTGACTGACTCCTTAAACCTGGGCGAAAACAACGATCTTGCTTCCAATGTTGGAGAAATGTTATATCACATCTCTTCATATGAAATTGGGGCGTAGAAAGCATTTTGTTAAATCAGTGAGGAATGTTTTAGATATCTGTGTTCCAAGTTCCCAAACCTTCTGAAGCTAAGATGAAAGAGGGAGGTTTTACTCGCCCCGACATACGAAAATTGTTATACGATTTCCCCTTTTCAGAAACAGTGGAACAGAAACAGTGGAGAATTTTTACGTAACGCGATACGTACTTTTAGTTCATTTTTAATTTTAGAAATTTACGTTCATCTGACTCTCCTGGGAAAAAATCACAGTTTTCATTGACCAGTTCCCCTACTTTTCACTGTGTCGAACAAAATTTACTTCCAATAAGTGTCCGCGCCAAAACCTACATTCGAGCCTCTTATATTTTGGTCGTACTGCTCCGGCTAACTTCGTTTGTCTCGAATCAGTTTCAACGAAGCGACTCTCTTCCTGTTCCCCGCTGAGCTACTACTTCACTGCTTTCTACTTTACCGCTCATCCGCAAAGTGCAAGTTTTGAGAGTAGGTGTTAATTCGCGATCAATATTAATAAAATCATCAAGCACCATGCTCTAGATCCAAACTCCAAATTTAAAAAATGCTTAGCTATGATATAAAATTAATAACAAATTAATATTATTCTGAAAATTAAGAACAAATAAATATTATCCTTTCATTATTCTCCAAGGGAAAGTTCTAAGGAAAAAATTCTAAGCCAATGAAATCTTCGGTAACAATTTCCTTGGATTCAAAGGTCTTAAATTAAAACTTCTCAGGATTGGACTAGTTGAATACGAGAGACATTAGGCTAGCTGACTTAGGAAAATAGAACTTGGGACGATGCGCGTTCCTCAGCTACTTAAAAAAAAGCGTTTCAATTCAAACGTACAAGTACACTTTCGAACGTTTAAAAGGTACTTACGTGGTTGTTGAGCCATATGTAAGATACAAATTTTTGACGTTCTCCCTAGGACAGATATTTATCGAATAACAAAAAAGTTATCGAATAAGATAGTGTAACTGTGTTTTGGACAAATACGAAAACGTAAAACTATCGAACATGAATCATTCTGTATGTACTTAGGCCTACGCAACGTATTCATTGGTACAATAATAGATTTGCACCGGTTTATTCCTATATCCGTCTCTGTCTTTCTGAATAGGGTGATGTGTTGTATAGTTAGCGAACGTGTAATTTCTGCATGTGTTGTGTAGTATTATAAATTACAGAATTTTAAAGCAGAACTACTCAACCAAGCCAATTAGAATTAGTTGTATTCCCAAAGAGCTAGGGTACCCATTTACAAGCGTTCACGCTAGGAGTGCGTGTGATTTTACAATTATGAAGTTACAATTCTAAAGTTTTAAGGAATATTATATGATTCCTTAAAACTTGAGTGATTTTGAGACTGTATGAGTCATAGTATCCAGTTCAGATATCATTGGGTCCTTCTTCCCCGAATCTTTACCACAGGTTGCTTCCCGCGAGAGCATAATTGATTTTTCCCAAAATAAAAGTATTTTTATGTTTCTTTTGCCTGCAGTTGCTTCTGCATAGAAGAACTGCAAACAGTGTGGAATTAGTTTGTTTCATTTGCTCATAGTGTTCTATTAGTTCAATAAGATGAGGAAATGCCATCTGAAAAAAGGACATTGCAGAAATAATACAGTCATTAAAAACGCGCAAGCCACCAGTAATTGATGGGATTCAGGCGGACCTTTTTAAATGTGGCGGTGATCTACTAAGAGAAGAAGTATACAGATTTATCTGGGAAGTGTGGATGAATGAAAGGATGCCAGAGGAATGGAGCAAAGCCATTGTACGTCCGATTCACAAGAAACGAGATTGACTGGAATGCGAGAACTATAGCGCTACCCTCAGTAGCTTATAAATCCATCGCTATTTACAAAAAACTAATTATTCAAGCGGAAAGGGAAAGGCTGATATTATAGAATAATATCAAGGCGGATTCAGGCCGAGAAGATCCACTACCGATCATATTTTTACATGTAGACAGATACTAGAAAATGCATATGAAATGCATATAAATGTAGATATACACAATTTGTTTGTAGACTTTAAACAAGCCTACGGCAGTATTAATCGGGACGACGTTTTAAACCTAAGAACCCTAGGGATCCCAAATAACCTGGAGAGAGACAAGTGTTCAAGCCAAAAGTTAAAAATTGGTTGCCGGACCGCTTCCATATTGGAAGAGGATTAAGGCAGGGGGAATCCGTTGTCACCAGTGATATTCAACATCTACTTAGAAAAAGCAGTTCAGACCATTAGAACAAACCCTGGGGGCACTATATATAAGGTTGTTGCATAATTTCGATGTGCAACAAATTTCATTAGATTACTTTTAGGACCGAGATGTTAGTTTGGTTGCTAGTGCCTTTAACTGTCTCTCAAGATCATATGTTCTTCAAATTGTACTTAGCAGTTTTTGAGATTTGAGGGCTTAAACATGGATGTTGATAGAACTCATCTCAGACACTGCATACTCTACGAGTTTCAAAAGGGCAGTAATGTAACTGTGGCTACGAAAAATTTTTATAACACCATAAGAAAGAACATTGTAGATATTAGGACTGTTCAAAATGGAATTTCGAGCTGGAAATTTTAACCTCAAAGATGAACCTCATACCGGCAGACACTCTAACTTTAAAGACAATACTCTAAAGGCCATAATTATGGAAGACCCATTTGTAACCAGCAGCGAGATAGAGGAAAAGATGGGCTATGATCATACCACAATATGTCTGCATATAAAGAAATTAGGGTATATTAAAAAATTTGAACGTTGGATACCGTTTGAATTAAGCAAAGCCAACCTGGAAACTCTTATCACTATATGTTCTGCATTGCTCGCACGGAATAATTTTGAACCTTTTTTGGACCGTTTGGGTACAGGAAGCGAAAAATTGATTACATATGATAATCCAGTTAGAAAAAAGGTGGAATGTTTGCCAAATCAGAAGACTCCAGCAGTCCCTAGACCCAATATACACCAACAAAAACGAATGCTCTGTATCTGGTGGGACAGAAAAGGACCTAGACATTATGAACTTTTGCCACTTGGTTAAAGCATTACCACTGATGTTTACTGTGATCAATTATGACGATTGGATTCAAAAATGAAGGTAACACGACTAGCATTGGCCAATCGCAAAGGTGTCGTGTTTCAACATGACAACGGCCGACCACGCACGCAGCGCACTTAAGAAACTAGACTATAAAGTTTTTTTCTCCCACTTTACTCTCCAGATGTGGGGGTCATCAAACTATCACTTGTTTTTGTCACTACAAACTTTTCTAGATGGGAAAAATTTTTATACTGAAAACGACGTCAATAATGTATTGATAGAATTCTCCGCCAAAAATGATTTTTTTTTGCGGCCGGGACCGATAGCTGCCCATTAAGTGGAGACAAGTTATTGATAATAATGGACAATATGTTGATTCTTGATTAAATTTCTTTTCAAAGTTATGGCAATTTTAATTTACTACAAAAATACGACAAAAATTATGCAACGACCTTATATAATACATTGACTGAGCATTTACCATATGCTCTCAATGGCAAGGCCAAATACAGGACGTTTTATGTACAAACTGTCACTTCAGCCAATGTGAAAGTTTGTACATGAAACTCCCCGTAAAAAGTCTCAAACTGAGGTACAAACTCTCAAATTGGATTAACTAAACTCTGACAGATATATTGGACATCAGTAATCCTAGAACTATTAAAAATTCTATTCAACTAATTGATGAAGTAAAAAATTTCGAACTTAAACCTAACTTTATATTATGCTCAATACACATAGTCAATCTTTGTCCTTCGATTCCAAATATGGTCATTGGCATTACATCCGAGAAACTGGTATTATTAGATCCAACTGACGATGAAGTTTTCCAACTGACGATGAGGATAAATGTTTTAAATACTTGTCTAACAAAATTATTTTTTTTTAAACAAAAAGATTTATGTACAAAAGACAGGCTTAACTATGGGTTCTGAACTTTCACCTCTTTTGTCTCAAATTTTTCTACGGGATTTTGAAGATAGCATTTTTAGCAGTGACAACATGTATATTAATAAAATTAAATTTTACCATCGATATGTAGATGACACTTTTTTGATTTTGGAAGGAAATGAAGAGGATATTATAAAGTTTCAAGAATTCTTAAATAGCATTAACCCTAATATCAAATTTACTTACGAAATTAAAAAAATTACTCCTTTCTTAGACATTTTAATAACGAAAAATAACTCAAAAATAAAATTTGACAGATACCGTAAGAAAACATACACGTATAATTTAATACCTGAAGACAGTACACTCCGATGAACCACAATATAGCAGCCTTCCATTCGTTAAAAGATAGATAGATTATATACAGTTCCTTTAACTCATTTATCACAGAACTAAAGACTATTAGGAGCATTGTTGCCAATAATAGTTTTTCGGATAACGTCATTAGAACGCCAATTAGGAAGTAATATAACAAACTTAACACCAATTTAACAATAAGTACGAATAATGGTAACAAGAACAGAAATTTCACACAATATCTTATTGTAATTCAAGTTTCAAAAATTTGAAATCTATTTTTCAAAAATATAAGATTACAAGAGGTTTTAAAGTCAGTAATCCTATCTATTCGATCAAAAATAATAAAGATAAGTCAGACAATTTAAAGAAAACAGGGGTTTACAAGCTGGATAGTGGTTCATATGAAAAGTTCTACGTTGGCATGACGAATCGAAATTTTGCGGTTCGGTACAAGGAGCATAGTAATGCTACCACCTTGAGCTACCATATTAAGTTTATGTAACAACCCATTTCTAAATAAGATTTTAGAAAATGTGTATGTAGCTTCTTTTGGTAGAAATACGGATATACTTAATTATTAGTGATATGTAGTTCTTTAAAGAACGTTTTTTTTTATCGCGGTAAATATTTGGAACGCGATGGACTGCGATGTTATTTGAAAAGAACTTGTTCCCATTGAATCATATAATATATCGAATCAATGAATTATTTATTATAAAACTGTTTTTTCCGCCATCTCTTATTTGATAGTTTATGCAAAACTACCTTTATAATAAATTGAAAAATATTTCTACTTAAAATGCATTTCCATACATTTCTACATTGAATGAAAGCAGCAAGAGAATATTTAGTAAACGCAAAACAGAAAGAAAGAGCAGCACGCATATTTTTATTCGCTTGCGCTAGATGTGCTACGCAATGTGTCCGTACCGAAAACAATTCAATTCCAAAAATATACAGTTCTTTCTATGTGGTTCTATGTATCCAGGCAGTCACGCGATTCATTCTCGATCACTGTTCAATACTAGTATTGCATCTAGTAATGCTCCAGTAGAACGACAATTAAAAATATTCATATGAATATTGCCGATTGTTGTTCAGAACAGCTTACCGCGTCGACTGCAAAGCAATGATGGATACCGTTTTCTAAGACAAGATGTATGTAGAAGCGCGATTGCGATAACAGTAATTATTGTTCTCCTCGTTCAGATGACCGTTGATGAATGGAAATCTTTTTGATTTATACAGAGTCAATTAATTTGTAAATATGTATTTTTTTCCAAAGTATCTACCAAAATATCTAGATTATATAAAAACGAAAATTTCAAATAAGAAAATGATTATAAACGTGTAAAGAAGACCCAATTTCCAGGTATTTTTATAACAGTATAATTTTTTATGAATATAACTAATAAAATGTTCTTATACAGCTTGTAAATGAGCTAACTGTCTGCTCGAAGCTATATATATATATATATATATACTAGTACTTTACTGTCACGTTTATTTGAAATTATACAATTATAGGTATTCATAAATATTATTATATAATGACTGTTTGTTTCATAGTAGAAATTATAAGCAGTAATAAAGAGAATGCTACTTATTATTGTAAACAGAACGCGCGAAGCAACTTTCCTCCTTAAACTCCAAACCATATTAGTATTTTCCCAAAAAGCTTTTACATCTATAAGTGAAAAGCATTTCATGATCAAAGAGCAAGCCTTATTAAGAATACATAGAAAGGGCAGATTATTTTAAGCCATACGAAAGATTTCTTTTCTTATATAAGAAAAGAGAAAGAACTACGTTTATAAATCTCTAAATAAATTAAATGATTGAAATTAAAAACACAGCTCTCTTGATTTTTCGGAAAATCTCCGCTAGTTTTATTTTTACGTTTCTTAAGAAAATTACTTAATATTAGTCTTTCGATTATAAAGTCTTTAGAATATTTACATCAACTTTTTAGATTGCTTAGATTATTTCAATCAATAATATGATAATTCGATTAATAATATAATTATAATAAAGTCCGAAAGAAGATGGTTGTTTATATTGCGTATTCAGCATTAATGTTTTCACAAAGACGTAATCACAATAGCACCACATAATAACAGAAGCGAAACGAAATTAGACATAGATAAAATAGTTACAACCAATTTATATCTCAAATAACTCTTATCTGTTTCTTAAAACATAAACATAAAGCGATGTTGCAAGCTTGCAATAAAAAGTTCATAGTTCTTCTTATTACTTAGTGTGTATTTTAAACAAATAATATATGCTGCTATGTAAACAAATTCTTATTTTCTATATTTTTGCTTTGAATACCATTTTCTTCATTAGACTATATTCTTTAATTAGACAGAAATTTTATTTATGTTTGTATTTCGACACTATCCACGTCAGCGCATTGGATTTATAATTTAATCCTGTCGTTGGCAGTTATAAGTTTTATTAAAATTTGAGTTTTATTTTGTTAAAGTTGAGCTGTTTGTGTTTTACATAAACTAAAGTTTTGTGAGTTTTAAAAAACTATTCTAAAAAGATGAAAAGTTGGAGTGTATTGCGCGTATAAAAACTGTAAGAATCGATTTTATATGAAAGAAGAAAAATCTATAAATATTTAGATTTTCATTAGATTCGGCTATGTAAGTATTACACATTGTGAAAAGTATCGACATAGAAGTATATTTATTTACACCAACAAAAAATACAAGCACTCCAAACCAAGAAACCGAAAAGTAATTATTTTAATGAATTTATAAATTTTTGCAAATCTGATTTCCAATTAACACATACCCACATAGTAAAAACTACTTTTCCATTTAGTATTTAATTTTCTTGTATAAGCATAGAACAAATATTGTAGGAAATATTTATATTTGTTCTTTTATTTCAAATAAAATATAAAAATTAAAAAAAATTGCAGAAAAATAATAGAAATTTTTTAATGTAAAAATATTTTGGTATTTAAATTTGTTGAATTACTTGATTCATCGTTGTTTACGCTAAATTTATGAAGTGTTTAAAATTTTAAACATTATAAAAAAATGTTCAGAATAATAATTTTAATGTAAAGTTAAAATTCATTTTAATTTTTGTAGTTAATATCATAATCTTTTGTAGTTATTAAGAAGTATGTAACGAAGCACGTTACATTCTTCATCAGAATTAAATTCTATCAAATTAATTAGATGAATTCCGGGCAACCTATATTAATAATAAATTGAATGCATGCGTTATTTGTAAACATTAATAAAAGTCAGGTAGGCGCAGCGTTATCTGATCACCATATACCACCACATGCTGCAGAGGAAAAGAGATAGCTGTCGCTTAATGTAACGTCGCTATGTTTATAATGTGTATGACGAATTGTTATGCATGCTAGGTGCGTGTATGGAAGTATTGATTTGACCCGCCCGCTTAGGATATTACTGTTGTGTGGTGTTATGATAGTACTCACGTTATGCGTTTGCCGTATATGATATGTTGGCTGGTATTACCTGTATCGGCTTGTTACCATTGCAGCTGGTCCGTTGATTCTATTGTAAGCGTGGTAAAGGCGCTAGAGTGGAATTGTGTGTTATGTCGACACAGATGGTAGGGATAAGACTGAGAGTTACATAGGATTGTGTGGATGGACCGTGTCACGGAAATAAAATATCGCGTGAATGACCACCCACAAACCCGTACCGCAGAGAGAAATGTGAGCGAGTTTCAGGTCTATAAAAGCGAGATTTTTAAGCATATAAAATCAGTTATAAGACAGTCGCATATAAGACAGTCGCCGGGATAATAATATATTCGGTAAGCGATTTTGTATACCATATACTGATTGATTGAATTGCATACATGATTCAGTAGATTTGTCTGTCTTCCTACCCCCCTTCCCCCCTCCCACCTCACCATCAACTTACTTCCTATGAAACTAGAGTGTATACTGCTATCTGTTGTGCCACAAGGTTAGTTGTAGTCACTCGGTAGTAGTAACACCGGTGCGCCTCACTGTGTTATTACACCTATAGTATTCTCCTAATATTCCTGCCATCAGCATTGTTCTAATCATTGTTGTAATGTAGACCTCCCGCCTTCCCGTTGTATGATACCCCGCTTTTACATGCTTTCCGCGTTTTTGTTATTGTATTCTTATTATTATCATCATCACTCCTCTTTTATTTTGTTTCATGATTATTATTATTATACATTTGTATTGCTTTATTAGATGTATCGTTTGACTAATTTTGTTTTATTTATGATAATTTCGCTATTTGCTAATTATTGCACTATCAATTTAATTAAACGTTAATAAAATTGACAGCGCATTTATTTGCTAGCCGCCATTCTTGCGATATGCATTTAATTTAACATTTGTTCATTTATTTGTTATTGACATTCAAATGTGAATATATATTTCTTTCTCTGTTTGTATTGTCTATGAAGAAGAATAGACGGTTTTGTTAAATCATTAATGCTGTTAATATATGACTAGCATAGCATAAAATACCTTAAGATTCCAATTGCAATAAACTTCCAAGCAGCATGTACGGGCGAAAAAAAAAACAGTAGGCAAAGTCACGATGATAGTAAGTAAAATGAATATCAAGGGCAGGAGGGAAGAAACACAAACACAGAATACGAAAGTCAAACAGTTGGGTCGTAAAATTAAAACTGTGATACCAGCCACTGTGATACTGTGCCACATGTGAAACTGTGGCAACAGCATCGGCAGAAGGTAGTTATAGTTATTAGAAAAAGCATGAAGAGATTGACTAATGGCTGAAACATGTGCCTATAAAACGCCATCTAATACACTACAGGGTTCTCGCCAATAACCCTTGCAAAAACAGGAATGAACAGGTAAAATTTCCTAAGGAAAAGGCAAGAAAAATATAACTCATAGCGGGGCAGTCGGAAGACCAATGCCCGGACTTGCAGGTTGTAGAAGGATCTTCAAAGATTAGGAACCCAACCCGATAAAATGTGTAGCAGTCCAAAGCGCTGTAAAGGGACAGCACCCGGATGGTTGCACGTCAGGCTAACGATCTGACTATGGAAAAATAAACTGTTACGGAAATGCCTACATATAGAGGAAACCTGACGGATTTTAGGAAGACGACCAGGCTACGATTACGGACTAATGATCTAAGAATTGCGTCATGGAACGTCCTCAGCTTGAATCGAGTGGGCGCGTTTCGGAATCTGTCGAATCAATTACGAGAGCATAACATCAACATCGCAGATTACTCTATCTTCTGCAGATCCAACGGCACATGTCATCTCGGAACCGGATGTAAGAAAAACAAAGCGCCAGTACTGACTTTTAACCCCATCAAAGGACGATTTTGCACGCTTACACTCAAAATGAAATTCTTTAATATGACTGCATTTGTGATCATGAACCAAAGGCAGATTCTGAAGATGACGAAAAAGAGATCCTTTATACCCAACTAGAACGTGCATATGGGAATACATCAGCGAACGACGTCAAACTAATTCTAGGTGACATGAATACCATGAATGAATACCATGAGAATGTCAACCACAATCTCCAATAAGAGTGCAATGATAATGGACACAAACTTGTCGACTTTGCTATCGGGACAGAGCTTTCAATTAGCAGCACTCATTTTCAACACAAAAACATCCATAAGGCAACATGCAAATCACCAGATGGAGTAACAACCAATCAAATAGATCATGCGTTGATCCAGAGAAAACATGCAACGCTATATTGGATATTAGGGCATGTACAGGGCCCGACGCAGATACTGATCACTACATGGTCTTGATCAAGTACAGACAAAAGATCACTACGGCAACTACGAGCAGCAGAATAAAAAGCACCAAGCACTTTAAACTCGAAGGCATTATCAAAGACCCTGATTTCCGCTCACGTTTTCAGCAAAAGATAAAAGAAGAAATCTAGAATAACTTCGCTCCTGAGTATGAAGATCCCAAAGAACATTGGCACGATCTTAAAATTAAAGGTCATAGAGGAGACGTTCGGATATAATAACAACACTAAGAGGAACGGATAGTTCGACGAGCCGACTGTGAGAGAGCCGTGAGCGAACGAAATGAGGCTAGGAGGAAAATGTAGTAAAGTGACACAACAGCAATCAGATTAGATAACAACAGCAAAACAAGAGCGGTCAAGGCCTTGTGCAGATACAAAAAGCGGGAGCTTGAGTAAAAGAGGCTTATAGAACTAAGTGACTGCCACGACCAAAGAGACGTGAGGAAACTTTATAAAGGATTTAAATAAGTGAATAAAGCAGCTGCAGCAACTGCACACAACTATGTGCCGCCACACTGGGGGTAACCTAACTGAGGATCTAGATGGTATCCAAGAAAGACCGATATGGTACTTTAATGTGCTACTGAATGCTAATACAAACATCCAAGCCAGTCAACCTTTCGAGATGAAGGACGTCATACACGGGAACGAGTCAGAGTCTACTCGGAACGAGGTAGAAGAGGCGATAAAGAAAATGAGCTCCTCAGCACACACTCCACAACACTCACACTTCCGCGCAGAAGTATTCAAGTATGGAGGAGCAAAACTCACCGATGAAATGCATAACCTTATTAAAACCATTTGGTCAAGAGAGGAAATGACAGAGAAATGGAATATGTCAGTTATTGTAGCTCTACATAAAAAAGGCGATAAGACGCATTGCGGAAACTATAGAGGGATATCGTTGCTCACACAAGAGATACAAGGCTTACACAAAGCTTCTATCGGCGTATACTAAAGTGGGTTTAGACCTATCAGGTTCTGGAGAAGTGTTTTGAATACAATGTAACAGTCCACCAGCTGTATGTCGATTTTAAATCCGCATACCACAGTGTGTCCTGACAGCAATCCGGGAGGCACAATATTTAATAGAACATTCGCAGTCTCGCCTTTGCTGAGGACATTGCTGTGTAGCCTCACACACCAGACATCTAAACGAGAACGTACAAACCCTCGAGAAGGAAGCTAATAAAATGGGGCTACAAGTCAACAAGGAGGAGACAAAATATATAATAAGCACTAGGAACTCAATCAGATGGCGGAACACTGACAAATTCAATGGTTACCAAAGGATCGATGCACTCAAATATTTGGGAGTTATCCTAACACACGACAAAAGAAGTACCCGATGAAATTAAATCAACAGTAGAGGCCGGAAACCGGTGCTTCTTTAGCTTCCAGAAGCTACTTAAGCTTTCCCTTGTCTCTAAAAAATGTTGGCGTATAAATCCCATTATCAAGCCAGTGGTCTTGTCTGGCTCAGAAATCTGGACTGTCGGGAAAAATGAGGAGAACCTACTGTGTGCATATGGGAGGAAATTTTTTCGCAAGATTTTTGGTGCTGTACACGAGAATAATGAGTAATGAATAAGAACCAAGAAGAAACGGGATGCTCCATTGATCATGTCAGATATCAAGGCAAGAAGACTACGTTAGCTCGGCCACGTCCACAAAATGGGAGATCAGCGAGTGCCAAACAAACGTGTTTATCTCAAGACCTGCAGGAAGAAGATCCGTGGGCCGCCTTAGATTTAGATGGCTGGATTAAGAATGTTAGTGACATAATATTCTAACAAAAAGGAAAAAATCTGCCGGACAGTAGAATATTTATATTACGTAATCTCCGAAAGTAAATAAACATTCAATTATTAAAATCAAATCTGATCAATACAATAAATTCAACTATGAGAACATCTATTCGTACTCTATCATCAAATAAGGATTGTTATACAGAAAATTGCTCTAGATACAGAGATCTATATTGTAGACGGAGTAGAGAGTCTGTTATTTATTTAAAACATGAAAATAAAATCTAAAAACTCTATTAAGAAAGAAACAAATATAGAATTTATATCAAATTTTATTTCGACATAACTATAAAACATTGTAGATTGACAAACGACAGCAATTTAACGACATGACAAACATTTAGACAACAGGCAATAGAATACGGCTGAAATGAAGTGATGTGGAGGGAAAAAGGAATTGAAAGTGTAACTGAAGGTAATTCCAGAGCGGAATGGAAAAGCACACGAAACGTGAACATTCAGCAACAACCAACCGTTGTTTTGATGGAAATTGGAAAATGTGCCGGGACAAAGGGAATAAATAGGATACGACTGAAAGAATAAAAGAGACAGGATATATAAGAGAAAATACGATCTCAAATTCAATACGAATACGTGCAATCTAACAGCTGATATACAGGACAAAGTTGCAAAGTTTCACGAATGAGAATAACAAAAACATGTTTAATGTAAGTAGATGATTTAAATGCATTCCAAAGTATGCATCATTAGATTCTACATACTTTCCATACGCTGAAACCAATAATAAAAATATTTATTTCATTCAGCTTCCAAACAGGTATTAAAATGTATGTACAATTAAAATGTATTGTCTTTATACATAAACCAAAGAAGAAAGGTTCAATGAGGAAACTAAGAGTCAAAAAACGGAAAAAGAAATTTTCAAATTAATATACAATATACAACATAATAAAATCTTTACCTGAGAGGCAGTAAATGTTAGGATTGTAATAGCCAATTCAACACAAAAATGCATCGAGGATAGGCAGTAACGTCAGAATCAGATCAAATCATTAAATATTGCCTTCTCTGTCTTTCAACATGTTGCCAATATTTCTACCAATTTTACTGACGTCCAATCCCACTGACGGTGTCTACCGCAGAAATTAACCCAAATAATGATTCTCCAATTTAAGTTCTCGCCTCACAAACATTCCCACAGACCCCAAAATTCCCCAACCCGCAAAATACCAACAGGACTCAACTCAGCAATTGAGGGTGCCGTCGTTCTGCCATTAGGCTGATGTAAATAACAAAACGGCAATAAAATAGCCTATCAAATAATATTTACCTACCCAAAATTATTTATTAAAAATTTCACGGATATTTATATTCAAATACTTGAAATCAAATTTACAGTGAATTGAAATCAATTTACAGCACAATAGAACTTCACTGCTAATTCTCCTCGAGCTGACATTCACCAAATACTATTATCAACATCACCTTCGAATTTCTGATAATTCAGACACCCATAACGGAACAACAGTGGACCCTTCCAAGGATTTTACTAAAAAGTATTCAGCATTGTACAATTTGATAGTGATTTAATATTTCATTCGTTATTCACTAGGAACAGTTAATGCAAATCGGAACTCGCAACGTGAACACTCCGATATAATTTTCAAATCGAATAGTCTGAAATTGAGCTAACAGTAATTAGCCTTTAATTAATTTCACTTAAATAAATGCTACGCAAGTTGAACCACAAGCACACAACGTCAGATAAGTTGAAAAATACTATTAGCAACTTAATTACATCAAAGATAATAAACCCCTTTTCCCTTTTAACAATAGATTATTTTAGCTTGTCAATAACTAAAACATTCTACTCAGATGATCATATTAAGCGAATACAACAATACGACACTCTTAAGTTTAGGACATTTTACTGTCCATTTGACAAAATTCACCTAAACTACAGGTAATTCTATTTACAATGAACTATTAGAAACTCGCAATGGGAGCACAGAAATAATAGTCTGTTTTTAACAGCAGGAATAGTATATTCTGTAACAAGATTAGAGAATATACTATTCCTCGTGGTTCCTCACGCTCGCTGACGTTCGGAATTTTCCGTATCGAATTTTTTCATTCTAACCGAGTAACAGACTATACTTTCCCCACGGCCAGAAAGTATGAACCAAAAACAATTAAATTTATTTAAATCATGTTATTTAAATTAAAACTTGTCTAAAAATAATTATTACGACGCCGCCATTAACATCTGGCACTGACAGTTTTGAAATCCACGGCAATCTACGTCGTTTAGTTCGATTACGGAATATTCATTCTGTACCTTGTTATAGAATGAAAATACATGCAAAACACATAAGAAGCAAGTGTTTCAGAATAAATATTCTAACTGAAGAGTAAGAATTTTTACATTCTATTGTTAAAGCCCGTGTTGGGGTTGGTTGGATCCCCCATCGGGCGCCTACCAGATAATGCCTCCCAGAAATGGGTGGTACTGACGAAATCAAATAGTCGGGGTGGACCAAAATCCAACACCAAGCGGGTGAAAGGCAGCAGTTTCACCAAAATCAGACTCTTGACACCAGAAGAACGACTTCGTAGAGTCGTTCTTCGTAGAGGCAGACAATGAAAATTGGAAAGCGGGGCTATAGTAGCAGAATGCTCTTCACACAGCGGTACAAAAAAGAAACGGAACTCTTAGTGTACTATCATTTCCAAATCATCTTAATGGCTAACGAAAATAGACAAATGGCCCTCAGCCCGGGCATCTCTTAAATGAGGAGAGGGTGCTAAGAATCGTCTAAGAAAGTCTACACAAAATAACAATCAAGACAAGGTCAAAGTTTACAACAAAATAGTACGCATTGCAACATGGAACGTATGCAGCCTATACATGGCAGGAAAACTTGAAAACGTTGAAAGAGAAATGAGCAGAATTAACATAGATATCCTGGGTCTCAGTGAGGTCAGATGGCCTGGAACGGGTAAAATAAAAACCACCTGCGGATATTTTTACTATTCGGGAGGAACCGATAATAATCATAGATATGGTACGGCGATTCTTATCACGGACGATAAGAATCGCTTTATATGGTTGTCTATGCTTGCTTTATTGACTATCGTAAGGTATTCGACCGTGTAAGACATCAAAAGATGGTAGATGTATTATTCGCAACTGGAATTGACAGAAGAGATTATATTAATAACGAATCTCTTTTGGAACCAGATTGCCGAAGTAAGAATAAACGGAGGAACATCCGATACCACATAAGCCCGAGAGGTGTACGACAGGGCTGTATACTATCAGCACTCCTGTTTAATATCTATTCGGAGGCAATTTTCAAAGAAGCTTTAGCGGAAGACATGGGAGGTGTAAAAATAAATGGAGTACATATCAACTATATCAGATACACAGACGATCGCCAACCTTCGAAAGGAGAAGGCCTCATAAGACGAAGATTTTTTAAAATGATTTCAGAATTATTACATTCAGTAATGGTCGTCGAGAAATTTTTTTTACTGCCTGTTTCAACGTGGAAAAAAAACAGCTTTCAGCACTGAGTCTGGTCATTTTAAATATTGCAGAATGCCAATTGGTCTTTAAAAATGCTCTGGCAACTTTTCAACATGTTATGGATAACATTCTCAGAGGTACCCAAAATGAAAAATATTTTCCTTATCTTGACGACGTCATTATTTTTTCTACATCCTTAATTGAGCACACAGAAAGGCTTAGAGAAGTTGTCGACAGATTGCGATAGACAAATCTTAAAATCCAACTCGATAAAAGCGATTATTTAGAAAAATGTATTCTAAAAAGAGGAAGAAATATTGTGTAGAATATCTGGAAAAAAGGAAGAGAATTGGAACCATTTGATGAAGGAATGTGAGGGGATTGAATGGAGTGAGAATGAGAAGGTGGTAAGGAACACTAGAGGGTTAGCTTGGGAGAAGAAGGGAGGGGTATTGATATTTTGAAGAGGATTCTGGTTGAAATAAATAAAAGAAGCTAGATGAGTGAAATAGAAAAAGGAAGGGAGAGGATCGGAGGTACAAGGGGGTGGATGGGAAGAGAGAATATGAGATGTAAAGGATTTGCAGAGTTAGTGTTGGAGGAAGTGGGGGTGCGGGAAGGTTGAATTTGGCAGAGGATAGTAGGAAAGGAAGGGGACGAGAAAGAGAGATGAAAGAATGAAAGGGATATGGTTTGCAGTGTGGGATGAAGTGAGAGGGTTTAAGCAATGGGATGGGGGGAGATGGGAAAGTGAGTAAAAATATGGGGGATCAATGTGGATGGAGTGATGAGGTAAGGGTTAAAGCCTTCCTATTTCCTGGAAGTAGATTTGCTAAGAGAATTTGTTTTATGTTATTAAATATTTGTTTTAATTTGTAAATTCAAATGAAGTTATTATAATATGTTATGCAAATCTTTTTATTGTATGCGAATTGAATGCTAATAAAGATTTTATTATTATTATATTCTAAAATCAGCAAAAACGTCAACATTCTTTGGAAACATTTGCTTTGGAAGAAATGCCGAAGAAACTAAAACAAAACAGTTCAAGAACATAGCATTGATCTATATACAACCAGCTGGAGGTATTGCGTTAGAAAAAAAATATTTTTCTTTGATAAAAAATCAAAAATAATTTTCTTCTGAACATCGTAATACAAACTTTATTATTGAAACAAAAAATAAACAACAAATACCATTTTTAGATCTGATTTCGGAGAATCCAAATCGTGCACACAGCCGATAAACAGGACCTGTTACTTAGCACCATTTTCCTGGGCAGAAAATTTCAGTAATAAAATAGCTAATCCATCGATCAAATACTGGCAGAGGGACAACTTATAAATTCAACAAAAATAACTTACAACAAATTATTCTACATTAATTCATCATCATCATCAAATAGCCCCTGATGTCCACTGCTGAACGTAGGCCTCTCGCATGTCCGTCCAAACGGTC
>WYDF02256753.1:0-34098 GCA_009867245.2 Adranes taylori
TGTATTAGAAAGTATAGAATATAGAACAGCTCTATAGTATATCAGTGGCCTAATATAGGTTTTGTAAGTGTGATGTAGAGTTTTTGTATAACAGCCTCTGAAATGTCCTCTGAGTGTGGAAATCAGGTTCACGCGTTTGCGTACCCTGTAAGTTTAGGTCTAGTAGTTTAGGTAGTTTAGGTCGTAGTTTAGTTTAGGTCAAGTGTAGTTTAGGGTGTAGTGTAGGTCAGAATTCCAGTTAAAAGTTCTATTAAACCAAATACCTAGGTAGCAGATTTCGTCTTTTAACGAAATGGGTTCATTCCAGAGTCAGAGTTTGATATGGCCGCTGTTTTGATGTTTCTTTTTGACATGGTTGGGATGCTGAATGAAGATGGCTGGAGTTTTGCTCAGATTAGGGGTGATGCGCCATTTTTCGCCGATTTTAAAAGTTGTCTAAAGATAACTGTAGATGACGGTTTGATGTTTCCGCTTTTAATGAGCATGCCCAGTAAGCTATGTCATCGGCATACAGAGCACTATGGGTATCCTGAGTTGTTGGGGGTTGGAGATCATGGCAGTACGTGATGTACAAAAGAGGAGCAAGAACAGACCCTTGTGATACGCCAGCTTGAAGTTCTATGAATCTGGAGAGAGTGTCTCTAATTTTTATTTGGGTTGGGTGGTACGGTCGGATAGATATGACAGGACCATCCTCAGTTTAATAGGATGAAGGATCATGGAGTTTCCGAACTAGCCCAAAGGGAGATATGTAGAGACACTGCCAACGCGCAATGGCCATTGTTAAGTGCTCGTGTAATATCTGTTTGAAATTTTAGAAGAGAATCCATAGTATAGTGTGATGCTCTAAAACCGAACTGGTTCTCTGGGAGAACTTTGTTCACCTCTAGACAGTTATTCAAGCGAAGAATTCAAGATGTGCTTAACCCGCCGTTCGTCGCGCGGTCTACGATCTTAATGCACTCTTATACAAACATCCTTAGAGGATGTGGATGTGTCGCTTTTCGAATTTCCTCGTTTTCGGGCTGTGTCGTTGATTTGTTTCGTGTGATTTTTTGGTTGAGTGTTTTGTGGTTTTTTTGGCTGTTTGTTTGTCTGTCGTGTGTGTGGTTTTGGGGTTCTGGTGACTCGCCTTCAGAAGACGGAAAAGAAGCCTCTAGCATGTTAGTGCAGAAGAGCATATGCAGGGTGCGCAATGCATTTGCTTTTGCTTTGAGTTTACCTTTTGCGGTGCAAGATCTTATTTAAAATGAATTTGCAGTGTCTACAGTTTTGTCTCAGCGAAACTTACTAATATGTGTTATTGTGTTTATTGTCTTTTTTACATATTTAGTTAAATTTTATTTTTTTTGGTTTATTTTACTTTTTCTTGCATCGGTATCCTGGATTGTGTTTGCGGCCATGTTTTGGGTTTTCGTGCCATTCAAGTTCACTCGATCGCTTTCGCTTCCGGCTTATCATCCTGTTTTGTGTTGCAGTTAGTATGAGTGGATTGCGGTGCGTTTGAATGTTGTTGTAAAAGTTTTGGCATTCACCCTTAGATTATAAGGTATTCTTTGAATAGATGCACCTGTCGCTGTTCAGAAGGCTTGTTTCTACCTAACTAGTTTGTTTCGACGCCTTGATGTCATCGGTCGAGTAATTTACTAGCGCTGAAACAAGAGTAGTCTACAATCGTAGACAGTGTGATTATTCACGTTTGGAATTTTTATTTCATCGAAGTATTTTTTTTTTCTTGAAAAGGCTTACATTTTATTTTCTAGTATTTCTAGAGTACATACGTATCTCTTATCGATAAACATATGTCCGACGTAAATAAAAGATGGTTGGAGCATAGTAGAGACTCTGAAGTGTGGAAAAGATGCTCTGATGAAATTGGGAGTAGAGAAGATGAACTATCTGATGAAGCACATCGAGTAGGATGGGATGAATCAGATAATGAGGATATTCCTGAACATAGTGATCATCACACTGAATCTGAACAGGAATTATCCGACAACGACCTAGAAATTTTATCAGAAGAGAATTCAGAGGAAGAAGAGTGTGCTAAAAATGTTTATGTCGGAAAGGATAAAATAACACAATGGAACAAAAGTAGGCCCAATCAGCAGGTACGTATGCGTTCTCATAATATAATAAAGCTTTTACCCGGGTCAAAAGGAAATGCACGTAATGGGAGATTTTTTTACGCCATAGTAGTTAGATTGACAATTCATTTAATTATATTTTAGTTTATTTGGGCAATTATTGTCTATCAATTTGGAGTTCATACATTACACAAAACTAATAAATAAAAATTTCCATGAACATCCGTATTGATTGAAATACAGAGTTATAATGCAAAACATATAAAATTTTGTGACAACAATTTGTTGTAGGTATATATTTTTCCTAATTTATCTATTTTAAACCTTTTGTGCAGGTGTTCGCGTTGTGTATTAAAGATGAACTGAAAGTACTCCTTTCTCTAATTATTCTTTATTTTAACTAACAATAAGTTACAATCAATTCAAAGACTATAGATTAGAGCGAGTCTAACAGAAACTCATTATCAAGCTTAAGCTGTGGGATATTACATTAACAAATTACAAAAGATAGTGTTACAGTTATAAAATTTTTATCATATCTACTTAGAAGAATAAGATTCATAATATCGTATCGCTAGAAGTTGTCGTCGTCCTAAATAAGTTCGACCTCTCAAATATGTTATAAAAGATGCCTTGTGTTCATCTCCAACCATGAAAAGATAATGAAGAATTAAAATTTATTACGACTAATTGAATTGCATTTTCAATATAACATTTTCAAAATTAAATTGAAAAGCAATTCTACATCGCTGATCAATTGGATGGATATTATCAGTTATAATATGCTAATGTGCGGCTCTCGTATATGAACAAAGAGAAACCAGTGGTGTTAGTAACGACGTGGCTCTATAGTCCGTTCCATGTTTTTAATTGTACACCTAGTTGCTTTGATACGCGCTAATAACATAATAAAACTGATTTATTTACAATAAGTACGGTAGTACTCGATTGTTGGAGTATTCTTGTAGAAACAGATCATCAAAATCACATCTGGTTTAGGAATTTATTCATAATTAACGCAAAACACCTTGCATAAGTCGACCAACAGACTTTAAACATATACAGAATGTTTAATAAAATAATATTTATTCGATGTAATAGGTTCATATACAGAGTTAGTGTATTCAGTTACGCACATACATTGACGTTCTGAGAAATAAGGGTGTTGATAAAGCTTAATACCTTGTAGCAGAAATGGCCATCCACCAGCGGTTCATCGACATTTTTTCTGATTTGTTATTCTTTCATATTTGTTATTAATTCTACGTCATCTACATCATGTAATGTTGAAGGATAATTAAAGCTTATTATGACTAAATCGCATAGAATTTTCTATAAGTTATTCCAAAATCTGAATAAAGGTTAAATTCTTATGTAAAAAAATCTAGACTGAAAATAATAAAGAATAAAAATTTTACTTTTAAACAAAATTATATCATACCCTAAACTTATAGGTATTGGTTTTCATACCTAACATAATTCTCAAAGTTAAAGTTCGAAAATTTATAATTTAAAGTGACTGAAAACTATTATTTTCTTTCTTTTCGTTTTCATAATGTTTATAAAATATTAATAAATAAAAATTATTTTTAAAACCAATGGCTTTATGAAAGGTCACGGTCGTTTTCTTAAAAGTGTTAATCTATAATAGGTATCTATAAAATAACATCAATCTGAAATAATATATATGTTCAAAAATATGCTACTATTCATGTATTAAGTTAATTTCGAATTATGTTAGTTTATTGTAACCTGTTTTCTTTTTTATTATTTTCTACTTCAATTCAATTTTTAATGAAATGGTGCAAAATTGTTTACATTTTCAATTGGCATGTGTATATTAAGTTATCTGTTGCTATATTAAGCTATTTGTTCCCTAAATTCAACCAAGAGCTGTTTTAAAGGGGGCTACTATGACACACTGAATAATAAAATTCAATATGCTTTTAATCAATATATTCAAGAAAGTAAATCTTTCTAAACGATATAATTTAATTCCTAGCCTCACGTAAATAAAATAAATGCCCACAAGAACTAAGCGAATCATAGATTAGTGAATTAGTTTCAATAAATTAGTATTGGTTTATTAGTTACAAGCAAGGAATTTTAATACGTTTGAGGTTTCTCACTCTATTTGGTTCTATAAAGTAAATACTCAAATTTGAACTTGATTCATCTATTCTTAGTACAACACAACAATATAACCGTTCCTGTGCGTTTTTGGAGTGATTTTTAGAAAACTAGCTTCAAGTGACCTTTTAAATGTAAAAACACCATCTTTATACATGTCCCCGCGACTATTTTCCAAGCCGGCTGCCATTACGGTCCGGCTAGTGTCAGTAAAAGTTTTTTGCATCTCACTTCTTTTCATTAAATAATACTATCGTTTTTTCATCCACTCACCTACTTAATCCAAACTGGAGGAGTACTGCTTGTAAGGATGATGGCTACGTCCCTCTTACTACAATTTTTACTATGTTTTCAAGCCTTTGCCTGCATCCCCCCCTCCCCCCCCCGAAACCGCAGCTGGCAGGCTAATTATAATTTAAAACTAGCTGCACACGTTATTAACAGATCCTATTGAGACAGAAAATCATGGAATTTTTAAATCATCAATGTCGCGTTTTAAAGTTCTAGGAACAAAGTCGTTCTAGGAACAAAGTCGTATATATATATATATATATATATATATATATATATATATGAGTTTCTTTATAAATAGAAATCTTAAAACTAAAATTAGTAGACAATAATGTTCAACGTACTAAGATATTCCCGAATACGAAATGACTGTAGTGTTTAAACTAAGTTATGAGTATTGAAAGTTCACACGATGGGAACTTGTAAGATAATTTATCTCTTTAATTATTTTTTATTTACATGTATATTTTTAAATAGCCTTTTGAAATTGCTTATCTCTAATAAAGGAATGATCGTCATCCTGAAACATGCCAACAATTGAACAATTATTTATTGATTACGTGTTAGAAAACGTTTTTAATTAATTAAAATGGAAGTTTTGGAAATGTTCTTTGTCTAATAATTTCAATCAGTCGGCTCTAGCTGTGGAACAACTCATTTTCACTTAATTCTTATTTGAAATGCTTATTTTGAATTCAACGATAGTAGAGACATATATTAAAAATAAACCATCTGAATTAAAAATAAATCTATTTAAAAATAAAAACAGTAAGACTGCATATGCGCTACAAGAACAGTAAGCAGAATGCTTTTGTGTGGTAACTATGGTTTTAGTTGTGATAAAGTTGCGAAAACTGTATATATTGTCCAAACTTTCATAGAATCTGTACGCTTTTCATTTTCTTTTGATTTTTGTTTCGTATACTCCAGAAGTTTTAAACCTAGAAATGTAGTAATCATATTTTCATGTGTGGGATAGAGCAGACCGAAATAAACAATTGCCAATATCTTTTGTAATGAGAAAAAAACGAGCTGGCAAACGTACGTAATATTTGTAGATTTATAATTGCAACATGTCTCTGTTGAGCATGTTATAAACAATAAGACAGGTACAGAATATTGTGCGAATTAAGAAATATTAAGAAATTTACATATATTATGAAGGCAAGAAATAATAGACCTATTGTAAAGGGTACCTAGTTATAATGTATTGTGTACGTACTGTGTTCTTGTAATTGAGAGATAGCAGTTATAATGTGTAGGATATTTGTTGTTCTTGTCTTCCAGACGTATATTCCACGTTAGCTCATTTATCTTCTTAGTGTATAATATTAATGGGAAACGTTCAGTTATATAGCCTAGACTCTGACGGGATCTAAACCTGGTTGGTACCTAAAATAGGAAATTGCGGGCTGCCGTTTAATAGAAAAATTGTTGCTTACAGTTATTTACCTTGTTAACTAAACTTACGTAATCATATTAGTTTTTCTATGTTTCGCTTGGCAATGTTATGTTTCTGTTCAGTGTCCGATTACGTTCGTTTTACCAGCTGTTTATTATGACTGACTGAAGTTAACCGGAATCTATAGTTGACACTGGTGGCAGATTCTGTATACTAACAGCACGCTTGTAGGGAGTTAATGATAGATAGATAGATAAAACCTTTATTGGCATACAAAAACTAAAACAATAATTCTTACAAAAACAACAATAGACAATAAACAATACAAAAATTATACATATCTTGTATAATTTGTAGGGAGTTAATGCACGTAGCGATTAATACTGCGCAAGTCATATAAGACTGGTTTTCCTTCGAGTTGAAAATAATGTTTGAATTAAAATTAAGCATAGTAATGTCTCGTCAGGATTTAGGAGTTTTAATGGTGATTGTTATATCACTGCTCGTACTTGTTAATTTAATTTTCGATTTCTAGCCGATCTTAGGCCTACAAATTTAGAGTTGTTGTAAGGAAATGGCGTTCCCGAATCATACGCTTGCTCGTGGTATGAGACTAGAATGGCGGGGCAGACCGAGGCTATTTGGTAATTCCTAAGCAAAGGTGGGATTTTTTTAGCGTCTGTTCAGCGTCTGAAAGAACTACAAGCCAAATTATGATTAACTAATGATTAATTAAACTCTAATTATCGTATCTTATTATAAGTATTCGGGAGGATTTCTGGATTATCAGAGGATATTTCTGCGATTGATCGTTATTCAACTCTCGTGTGAAGGTAATCATAGTAGCCTGTAATTTTTTGTGGACTCGCGAGCTTTTTTTAGCGACGTGCAACTTGGTCGCTTGTCAGGCTGAAAACTGGGCGAAGCTGGACGTCTATCTCAGATAGTGCTGCAGCTGCAGAACGTAGTAGCAATTCCTGTGAATCAAGGCGTAATGTGACCATCAAATGTAATCCTGGAATTAGCTAGTGACACAGTCCAGCGTGAAAGTTTCAAGAATTGTACGTATCTTTGTTTCCATCCTTTAGAGCTTGTCATATTAAAAGTCTTTTTCTTTATTATTAATTAGTCAGCGCCTCACGCAAAAAATTATCTTACTTTAGGTCCTTGCTTTGTTTATATAATTATTTTCAGTCCGTTAGTTGCTGAAAAAAGGGGGAAGCCAGCATTTCAAGAGAAGAACTAATCTTGAATTGGTAGGAAACTGTATATCGTTTCTTGTGATAATGGATTTGAATATTACTTAAATTTCATTTTTATTTATTGAGTTTAGTGCTGTGCTCAATCAGGCTTAGTTAGTCAAGGGCGGAACAAATTATTATATTTTGATTAATTAATTATTTATTCCTCGAATATTTGCATGCGCTAGGAAGCTCATTCTTGTATCTGATTTATGCAAACCATTTTTAAAGTGAACAAACATATTTTTGGTAAAGGGTCTTGACTGGTTCAGCTTGACTCTGCACTATGTACTGCAATATAATACATAGATTTACGCTTGTGATCTTGATATTGCCGATTTTACAAAGAGCATTTAAGTGGTGTGATAAATAACGATTATCCAAATTGTGATGTGTTGTAAGGAATTCCTTATTTTAAAGTTATTTGTTATGTATGTATTTGCGGCAACTAATTTTTATCTGTTATTTTAAGGGGGGGTGGCAGTTGTTGAGATTATTTAAAATAACAATAGAATTATTCGTGGGAATTCTTAGGCTTGCTTCAGATTGTTTTACATAAGAATAGTTCCTTGAACTTATGATACTCTGATAAAGACATGTTGTTTATTTTGTGGTATCTAGCCTTGAATAATACCTACTGAAGGTAATACATCTTCAACTTAGTATTGGTCTAAATACTATTTTTCAAAATAGCTGTGAGGATTTAATTAACTATTACCCTATGATATAACTTTATACAGATATATTGTTTATTTGTTTCGTATTTAAACTTGAATAACAACTTCTCAGTATAATTTAACTTTTATAATTATTTCAATACAATAAATTGATAAAATAGTGCATGGACTATTTAGGTGATTATCCTACTGTGATATATTCATGAACATATTTAATTGTTATTTTGGCGTGTCTCACCTTTTATTATATTTCTTAATAAATACTTATATTTATTTACATGGTGTTAAAATTTTGATAAAATATTTTAAAATAAATTACGCTTGTTATATGAGGTTTTTACTTATATGCAAAACCTGTGGACTTATCCAAACATAGGTATTGGCGCTCATCTGGGCATGTTTTAGGAAGCTTCTGTTGTCTGGACATATTACACCTCAATGTATTCTATGCTGATCTCCATCGGACTCGCGACTAGTCAGGGCAATTTAATCTAAGAGGACGTAAGGACTGCTTACCCGGTGAAGAAGTAGCCAACCAAATATATAGTTTAATTCAGTTAAAACTGATTGGCTCCTGTTGAACAATTCTGACTATATTTTTTAACTGGAAGTCAGTGCCCTGTTCCTAAATCACAGAATACACAAAGTGGTGAGGCGTGCACACAAAAATAGAAATCACAAGGAAAAATAATAATAGATCATCAATTTTTCAAAAGAAATAAATTCAACTGCCCTTAAGATAATACAATAATGCTGAAATAAATAAATTGTGACCAAATTTAATGTATCTTTCATTTAAGAGTCCCTTAATTAAAGCAATGAAAAATTAATTTGAGTAGCCTAAGGTGATATCTAAATGATTTGTATACTGCGTAACTACATTATTCACACAGACTCTTGGCCTAACATTTATAATTTCAATTAACTCCAATTCTCGACCCGTAATGGATCGCACTAGAAATTGCCAAAATTCCTTACGGTCTTAGGCAACATAAAATATTGTCTATTAAAATATATTAAATTATCACAAGTAATTGGTCTTAGGAGCAGATTAAAATTAGATACAAACATTAAAATACCTTCAGAAATTTCTATTGGCTAACATTGAACAAATATGACTATCTCCGGTCCTTACAGTCAAGTGAGCCTATTCTAAATTACAGTTATGTTTAATTATAGAAATTTAACACTACTGTTAATTTAAAATTATAGATGAAATGTTTTAACGTCGACTGATTACACTCCCCTTTTAAAAACGTGCTCACTTACTAAATCCCAAAATATAAATATTTAGACCGCCCCCCTCCAGCGCCGCACCCCGCCCCCCGCCTAACATAAAATTAATACCAACTAAATTAATACCAAACTAATACCAATTAATACCAACTAAAGGCTGTCTTAATAATTGTCTCAAATTACGAACCTATTTAACAAGTGAAAAGTGAAAATTACAATATTAAACCAAATTTCAAACCAATACTAAAATGAGTAGAGCGCCAAAAATTCAAGTTATAAGTATAAAGGAGACAACTACCAGATTAAAAAAACTCAGGAAGTCTACCGTGTGTATACACGGTACCCGGAGAATCATACCATATCGAAACGCCTGCGATGAAATTAGTTAATAACATTTGTGAACTTCACGCCAAGAATCAGTATAACCCTCCGTCTATAACAGGCTATACAACTAATGTCACACATTGAAATTAGTTGCTGCACCAAAAACTGCACCAACAAAAGAGCGGCATCATAAAATGTACGAAGTTGTCACACAATGCATTCATGTGACTTATATTAGATTTACATTTTGTCCCACAATGAATCATCCAACCACAAATACCAAAGAGCCGAAAACATCACTATCATGATGATTGGGAAAAGAACTTTATTTCACGATGAAGAATGATAAATGTATTGGCATTATTTGGCTTTCAAGCGCAACATTTCCTATGTCGAAACACACTATTGAACAGTCAGTCCATTAAAAATATAAAAATAATTACCAAGTTGGCACTGAGATGCGGAAGGCAAACGTTACTGACACAATTACCTATGCAACGACAAATTATTATGAGATGGAGTACAAAGTCTAAAACAGCATGGCTCCATTCAAGGTTGGTGAAGTTAAAACATATGAAGTCTTTTGTAGACGGCAAAATATAGAAAGATTGTGTTGTGTATGATGGAGAATTGTTGTTTCAAATATTTAAAAATAAATCTTACTTAATTTCTTCCATTACACAATTGTCACTGGTTTGAAACAACGTTACGCGTAGAAGAGAAGCGATGAGCAAAACTTTAGAAGAGTTACTAAAGAAAATACTAATAAATGCAGGTTCCTATAGATGCTAAATTCAGCGAAACAACCAATGTCACTGCTATTGTACAGTTATGTGTATTTAGTAGTATGGGATTCCATATCATGTCTGTTAGAGAAAAATTGTTAACAATTTTAGCGATGAAGGGACAAACGAGAGGTCTACATACGTATAAGTCATTCAAGTATTTTATTAATTGAACAGAATTTCGAATACATAAATTGCTGTCGATTACGACTCTGATGGAGCACTTGCTCTGGTTGGGAAGCATAATGGGTTTATAACTCTCCGTAAAAATAATAATGATATTTCAAGTTTTACCAACTACCACTACATTATCCACCAGGAGGTGTTGTGCTCAAAGATATTAAATTCAGACAACCTGATGAATGTAACATTCAAAATAGCCAATTTAATCCGTGGAGGCAGTTGTCAAAGATGAAAATTGAAAACATTACTAGAAGAATCTGAATTAGATTTTGGGGAATTACTATTGCATACTTGGATCTTTTACTTTTATTTTTACTTGAAATTAAGGAGATTATGGCAACAGTTAACGAATAGTATTTTCAATCGGAAGATGATACGTGGGTTCTTGATTTTGCTTTTCTCTCTAACATATCAGTAAAACTATACGACTTCAATAGTTTTGCAATAGAAGTAAATTTGCGAATTTAAGGAAAGAACAAAACATTTACTAATACAGTTAGCACCGTAAATATGTTTAAGGAAAAACTTTCTCTCCTAGAAGCGCAATTGAGGAGAGGCGATTTAAAACAAATTAAAAATATGGCATCTAAATCTAAAGATAGAGACTCATTTAAATATATTCAATATGTGGATAGAAATGAGATTGTAGGATATTTTAAAATTTTTCAAAAATAGAGGATATCATAAAATTAAAAGAATTTTAGACTGTGGACCAAATACTGATTTAGGATAAGATCCTAAAATTAAAATGCGATATTGTACCGTTAAAAATAGTAGTTGCATTCACTTATTGGGATTCAAATTAAAAGATTTTTTAAACATATTAAATACATAATCAAAAGGAAATGCAATTTATTAGACACGTACAAAAATAATTTATGTAAAGGTCCATTAATAAGTAAGAATGAGATGAAACGAGCTTTTTTCCACCGTGGTCGTAACTTTATTTCTAAGACAAGTTATTGTTAAAGTACGTGTATATATCTCATTCATCTTAATTGTGAAAACAATGGCTGAAATATAAATGTGAGTAGGAATTATTTTATTTTAGTTGAGAAACTCGGAACACTTTAAGTTCTTCGATTTTTGTTTGAATAAATAATTACTATTTAACTTTGGCCAACTAATCTTGATCTTATCATGAATAATTAATTGTAATTCATGTAATAAATTGTCATGTACTATAAACTACATATGAATTTTATTGAAACGGAGTCAGTAATTATTATCGCTATATTATTTCAAGGTGGTTTATCTTATTTTCACCTTTGAATATGCACCATTCAATAGAATTGATGTTTCTTTTTACTTATTTCAATTAGTGATAGGTGTGATTCAAATGAGAATTATTTATTCTATTGTGATTTAAATAAGATGAAAATAATTTTTACTTTTATGTGCAACTTTAACTTGCAACTTTTATAAATCCCCTATAATTATGGTAATCTGTGTTATAAATTAATCTATAGTAAATCGTTTTTTATTGTAGAACAATACACTGTTTAAAACCTATAGGTGTTTTATTTAAATTCGACACATTCACGAGCAGGATTTGTTTGCGTAATGTTAAATCTTTGGCGTTATTCAACCAAGGGCTCTAATAATTATTGCTTAATTACAAATTGTCTAATATCTGTTTATTCTGAAACCCCAAAATAATAATTTATTAATTCTGCTACGCCCTAACTTAACATTTTCTCTCTGATTCCGGTTGCATTGAATGGGCATTAATTATGAGTAGAATTTATTTATCCAGTTAGGGTTCATACAAATCCATGTCACAATTTTACAAGTCACAATATATTTTTGAAATCACATCTTCACAAAGTAAGTTTTTCATTTTACTTTGTGAAGAAACATATCCATGTTTGTGGAGTTGTGCGGCGTATTTGACTACCTTTTTGTAGCCACCTTCCTCTGCCAATCTATATTTTGTACAATGATTACAATATGAACAAAATATCGCTCCTATTTGACAGATGACCGTTTGGCAGCATGTTTAGGAGGAGCTATAAGTAGATATGAACCAAATTATAATAATTTTGATGAAAATGCTGCGCGCCGTCTGATACCAATGAATAGTTATTCTAATATTTACGTATTTTATAGTGATGTATCGCTCTTTAAAGAACGTTGTTTTATCGCGGTATATGTTTGAAACGCGATGTACCGCGATGGCATTTGAAAAGAAATTGTTCCCATTAGGCCAATACATCGGGTCAATGACTTTTTTTTTATTAATTTGTTTTTTCCGCCATCTTGTTTTCGATAGTTTATTATTAACTTAATAATTAATGGAAAAAGGTTTCTACTTTAAAACGCGCTAGCATGGTGTTCCACATTCAATGAAAGCACCCAGAGAATATATAATTAAACACAAAGCAGACACACATATTTTTCCACACAGCGTTATCGCGTCGAGCAACGTATCGCGTATTGCGTCGGGAAGAACACTATTCAAAAATATGCAGCAGTCGCGTGGTCCATTATGGTTCATTGTTCACTATGCATTGCAACCAGAGCTAGTTCCGGTTGAACATATGTATGAACGACAATCGAAAATATTCATTTATATTTTTGATTGTTGTTCAGAACATCTTACTGTGTCGGAGCGTACTGACGATTTCATACCTGATGATTTCATACAGTTCTAACAGAGCAAAATATATAAATGATGCAAGGATCGAAATTCTTCTGCGTTGTCAAGTTGAAAGTTGATGATTGTGAATATTTTGTTTAACCATAGGCAACTTATCAAATCGTCGTTTAAACAAGCAATTAATTTCCAGGTCTCTTCTAGGTATTTTTTTAACTTTTAGTTTGTTTCATAAATTTGGAAACATGTTGATTGTTGAATTTTAAAATGAATAGTAAACATTTGGAAATGATGTAAATATAAACAATATTTATTAGTGGCGTATAGAGTTACACATGAAAACAGAATATTTATTATTTAAGCACACTGTTAAATATTCTAATATTCCCTCTTCTATAAGACCAGTGCCTCACAGTCCATAGCATCCAATTCCAGTACCACCGAAAACATGGGAATTAGACGAAGATGCTGTTAATGTTGAAGGTTGTACAGATTCATAGGACGATGAAGAAAGGACAGACCGAGACTTTTTAGAAATTATATATCCTGACCACATTTAATTAATCAGTCAGAATTAAATGATCTCGGTCGTGATCTATATTAATCCAAGAATCAAGCTGAAATTCTCGCATCGCGACTGAAAGGATGGAATCTTTTGAAATGCAGTGTGATTTAGAACGTTACTCCTCACAGTATAATGACTTAGTTTACTGCAATGATGTGGAATCTTTCCTAGAATGTTTTGGACATACGTACAATCCTGATGAATAGCGGCTTTTTATAAACTCCTCAAAAGCAGTGCTTCTTCATGTTTGAAAATAGTTCTTCTTCATGTTGGAAATAAATACCAATCAATCCCTTTAGCACATGAAGTAGACATACGTAAGTATGAAACTTGTGTTGGATACGACTCAGTATAAGAAATATTTGTGGCATGCTTGTGGAGACCTGAAAGTGATAGCACTGTTACTTGGTTTACAACTTGGATATACTACATTTTGTTGCTTCTTGTGCTGACCCAGTAGAGATAGGAAGAATCATTATCTTCAGAAACAGTGATCAAAGAGAAAAACATTGACTGTAGCAGAGAAGAACGTTCTGAGCCCAACACTAGTAAAACCTGAAAAAATTTACCTTCCCCTGTTACATATTAAGCTAGGTTTAATGAAAAATGTTGCTAAAGCAATAGATCGTGAGCGGAGTGAATTTCAGTTCCTAAAATGCATGTTCCCTAATATAAATGACGCTAAAATTAAGGAAGGTATATTTGTTGGTCCGAATATAAGAAAACTAATAAATGATATTGAATTTGAAGGCAGTTTGAATGACTGTGAGGTAGCTGCTTGAAAATGTTTTAAAAATCTTGTTAGTAACTTTCTTGGAAACAATAAGGCAAATAACTACAAAGAACTGATACCTGAGCTTCTTGAAAACTATAAAGCACTTGACTGTAATATATCAAAGATCCACTTCTTAGATTCTCATCTAGATTTTTCCCAGCCAATCTTGGAGCTTTGAGTCACGGATATTGTGAACATTTTTATTAGGAAATATTCATCATGGAGACACGCTATCAAGGAAAGTAGAACACACACATTCTGCTAACTATTTCTGGAATCTTAAGACTGATTTAGCTACAGCACACTACGCCAGAAAATCCAAATGAAGCAGATTTTAGATACGTAGAGATTGCATGTACACATATGTCTAGTAAACCTTTTTCAAAAAATGATAATTACAAAAAGTTAAGCCCCATTGAAAGAAACCATTTACATAACCATCTACGTATCAGCGCTAAAAATTCTAGAAGATTCAGCTGCTATCATTCTTGTAGCAAACAAATCAAAAATTTTGTTCTTCAGTGTAATTAATAAAAATTATTGAACACTTGATTTTAAGTTCATCTTCTTCCTTGTCACTATAAGTAATAGATTTATTGAGTTTTATAAGAAACGAGAACGATAGGTTATCGTGGTAACTTTACGCTACGAAACGGTCCATCGCTTTCCGAGCGCGGAACCGAATTCCCATCACTATACAATTTTTCACAAACGAATAGACGAAAATGAGAATTGAACTAGCCTTTATACGGAGAAGGAAACCATTTTTGTTCTATAAATCTGGTATGTAGCTTCGTACAGGTCTAAAACGTCTGATGAGCTAAATAAATTCGAAGAAATGTTGAAAATGCAATTGCTAGACATCAATTAATCAAGCAACTTAGTCTGTTGCTTCGTGAAAAAAAGAGTAGTATTGTAAAGCTAATAATAAGCAAATTGCTTGCGTTAATAAAATTAAAATAACAAAACATCTACTTTTATTTATTTGCTAAGTTGCTACATTTAGTGTTGGTAGACTGAAGCCAAAAATTCCAAAAGCAGTTCTCCCGTAAAAGGTAAAATTTTGGCCACTACAAGAAGGTACCACATAATGTTGCTTAGTTTGGCTATTAAATAGTTGGAGAGCCTACAAGTCCACGAAAAGTAAGCCACATGCAAACGCTCATGTGGGAAAGTGGTAACAGATGACGCCACAGATAATGCAGGACAGATGGTCACAGTATATCAAAGTATATCTCAACTATACTGTCGTGTAATAAGTACATATATAATTTAAAGGTAAAATGGAAACAATTACTCATGTAATATTTCATATTCATTACAGTGCTTAAATACACATACATTTTGGGTAACACCGTACGAAACTTTCTGTGTGAGATACGAAAGCACCATCTTTTGTTCGCGTTATCTTACTGTTACGAGTCCGTAACAATTTGATAGATGATCGCCCATTTACTTGTGCTCTGCGTTTATATTTTATGCTTTTGTTTTAACTTGTAAAGTTTAGGAAAGTTAACGTCCTCAACATAATGCGTTCGCGTCGTTCACGAACAGCTTGTATTATGCTCTTTAAGGTTAATATAGGATCAAACAATTAAAGCTAACCTAAATTATTTTATGTTGAACTAAAATATAATTTTTCTGTCAAACGTTTAGAATAATACATCTACATCACCAATTTTTTTTTTAAATTATTTTAGGTGAATTAAAAGAATTTAGTAAATATTTATATTAATGAAATTTTAAATATTTCTCTATTACTAAACAATACTAGTAAATGAAACTTCTTCGGCTTTTGGACAACTATGTTTTATTTTGATAATGATTACATCTGTCAACGTTTCAAGCTCATTTTGAGGTCATCTTCAGGAGTAAAATCAACAATCATTTTTCAATTTACATTACTTTGTTACATAAATCTTTTTATATAAAATGTCAGTAACATAAATTTTTTAGCTTAAATATAAATATCAGCAAATTAACAATTTTCAAAATTTTGAACACAAAGGCCCTTATTAACTTCTCTCCCAACATAAGCTAATATATAATGATGTGGGTGACATTCTGTATAAAAATCTGGTGTACCTAATTTCATTACTTTATCTCTTGTATATAAAAAAAATATTTATTTTTATTAATAAAATTTTTTACAATACTGATAACAGTGATCCCCAAACCTTATCAATTATCAGATCTATCTCTCAGGTCTATCTCTCATCTCTTCCACTCCACCCCATTTTACGTCTTTTCATTCTAGGTCTCATCCTCTCAGGAATTATTTAAAGGATGAAACAGAAGCCTTTACTAAAGAAAGTAAGTAGTATTTACTGTTTGTAGGAAGACAGATTTTTTAATTAGATACGTGATAATTTCGAAAATTCTAAATGATAAGGAAATTATAATAATTAGCTTAAAAATTGAGGCAGGGTGGACACGTGTTTCTGACATAGTGGTGTAGCCTTTGTGAACACCATCTCTTTCCAAGTATAGGCGCAATCTATCATTGCATCGAATTGCGAATCCGATACTTAACAAGCACGCCATTTATGCCTCCGCAAACAAATTATTATAATTTCGCTCTTGAATTTCGCCCAAATATATCACGCACATCTGGTGCAATCAATTATGTCAAATGCAGTATACAGCGAATAAATTTAAATTTTACATATTAATGTATGCAATAGTTGGAAAGATAGGGTGTTGATAAAGGCTACGCCGCTATGCCAAAAACACGTGTCCATCCTGCCTCAATTTTTAAGCAAATTATTATAATCTCCTTATCATTTACAATTTCGGAATTACCACCTACCTAGTTACAAAATCAGTCTCTCTTCAAACAGTAAATACTACTTACTTTCTTCATTGAAATAACGTGTTAGTACGTACTCTAATACCTAATACTGGAGATGAACTATGGGTGCTCTTAAGGTGTTGAGCATTGATTGTTAAAGTTCAGTTTCAATTAAGATCACTGTAGAAACAGCTTTGGCCATCTTTGGGGTGGTCCGACGCTTCTCAGAAAAAGAACCCAATGGAAGTTTATACGAGGCGAACTTTGATTGTTTAAGCCCATTGCTTCATTGTTTAGATATAATAACACTTTAATAATTCATCTCAATTTGCAAAGTGCTATTTCGTCCAAATATATTACACATAGCTTGTGCAATACATTATGTCAAATGCAGTATACTGCAAATAAATAGAAATTTAACACCTTAATATATGCAAATTTACATTCACTTTGCTTTCGAGAAGGAAATTATAATAACTTGTTTACGGAGGCATATATAGCGTACTTGTTAAATATCGGATTCGCAATTCGATGCAATGATACATTGCGCCATAATTGGAAAGAGGGTGTTAATAAAGGTGCTACACCACTATACCAGAAGGACGTGTCCACCCTGTCTCAGTACTTAAGCTAATTATTATAATTTCCTTATCATTTACAATTCTCGAAATTACCACCTAAGTAGTAGGGATTGGAGAGTTCACCCTCACTCTCACCACATTTGACCTTGAACTACTTTAACATTGCGCATGCGCGGCCACGCCTACCTACACTATGATTGGTCCATATCATCAATGCTGTTCTCTGATTGGTTGTTGGATTGATGACGTCAACACAATCAGCTAATAGCAGGCCGTTCCACACGTATCCCGACCACTTTTGAAATCCACCCCCACCATATTTCCATCACTAACACATCCAAACGATGAATTACTACGCAATACTGGTTAGATATTGCGCAACATAACCTAATTGTTGCGCAATCCAAGATGGCGGCCGACTAAAATGTAAACAAAAAAGTCACGTCACATCAGTTTTTGTAAACAAAAAGCACGTGGTCGAGTTAAAATCACATGCCGTAGCTCCACCCCCAGCTTTGGCGGGAAAAAAATCAAATTTGATTTCAAATTTCTCGGTTTTAACGGAATTTTTTTAATCCAAGATGGCCGCCAACCCGATCAGCAGATTATGTTAGGTTATGTATTGTGCAATGCAGATAGGTTATTGCGCAATAATAATTGAATGGGGAATCCCCAATCGTTATCACTGATTTGTTTATCTAAAGGTCCTTATCAAGATCGTTATCAAGGTATTACGCAATTCAAGATGGCTGCCAACCAGATTATGTTAGGTTATCTATTACGCAATGCAGATAGGTTATTACGTAATAATGAGGTGTAATACTTATAAATTCTATAGATGATGCACGAAGTCGGATTTATGCCAACTATTATCGTACGGAGTAAGTTTAGTTATTTTATTGCTTAAAATATCATCAATATTTTCCAAACTGGTAAAATACTTGATGATGCAGTACTGCATCATCAAGCATCAAGGCAAAATACTTGATGATGCAGCAATATTTTTATCTGACTTATCTGGTTTCACAACTGTATTATCACTAATTGTAGTATTATTCTGATTTTGTAAACGTAATACATTAATTTCTTGATTAAATGATATTTCAAGTTCATTTATAAGCAGGTTTAAGGAGTTATATTTTTGTTTAATTTGTGTATCAACATTTAGTTTTGTTGCAGCATCCGTATCATTAGTTGAATCTTGTAAAGTTTTTAATAACTTTTGTTGTATATTGTATAGAACTGATGACTTATAATATAATTACACCTATATTTATTCTATAACAGCCTCTTCTCTAAGTTCTTCTTCGACAGATGTCATTTCATTATCCAAAGACGTATTTCCAGCGTTTTTTGATGCCCATAACAACACTAAACGATCAACCAATTCGCCAATGTTATTCCAATATATGTATTTTGGATGATTAACATTTAATTTTGAATCATACGGCACATGTGCTTCCCATCCGCTAAACTCATTCCAATCACTATGAACAGATGCTTCACTTTTTTGCTTACCTCGCACCATTTTTTCATTTAATAAAATTGGTTTAATAATTAATATCTTTATAATTTTTAGATTTAATAGCTTTATATTCTTGAGTGGGATCATAGCCTTTATTTAGAGTGAATGTTTTTTGTAAGATTATTATATAATTTTGTGCATCGTTTTGTGTATAATTATTGGGTTCCTTCAAAAATAACAAGGCTTGAAATAGGCCTGGAGTACCTTTATATAACTTATTTTTTATAATTAAATCATTACCTTGTAAGAGTATTCTAGTATCTTCGATCTTCCAGATATCTAAAATTGGATGATATGCAATTACGGTATGTCTATCATACTTGTTCAACCAAATTTTCAGCATGTCTACTATAAACGTTCTAGGTAATTCAGCATATTATTCTAAAAACCCATCACTTATTGGCTCTCCGACTAATGCATCAAAATATTGAGTCTCATCACTTTCAGGTTCATTAACACTAGATTCATATACATCTGGTTATTTTTTTTAATGAATTGTTACCACATTATCAGTATTTGTTGATAATAATTTTTTCTTCGGTATAGGAGTTGAACCAAAAATACCTTACTCTGCAGTCCTTTTACGAAATATTTTAAATTTTTTTACTGGTATTTCTAAAATTTACTACTGGTATATCGAAATTTGTAGATGTATCAATGAATTTTCTTTAACCTAATTTTAAGGTTGTGTTTAAATGTGGTTGTACAAGACTTCGTTGTGTAGGAATTTTATATGTTATTCATTTCTACTTTTAGGTAAATCAACTATTAACGGAATTTGTTCACATCAAAATTAGACAATGTCGTAAAAACAGTGTCGTAAAGAAGTGATGTAAATTAAAAAATAATTGTTGATTTTAGTCCTGGAGAAGATCACGAAATGAGGTTGAAACATTGATGGATGCAATTAGTATTAAAATTAAACATAGGTGTCCAAAATCCGAAGAAGTTTTATTTACTAGTATCTAGTACATTGGACGTGAATTATCATCAATTTATTACCAAACAATGTTAAATCATTTCTTCATATGTCCCAAAAGTAAATAAACCCATGATTTACAAGAAATGTGGTCCCAGTTTACAAACTGTGTTTAATAAACTATTAACTCTTTCAAGATTCTCGGCACATATATAACCCACCATATTTCTCTTTAAGTCTGGAGATTTAAAATTGTCCCGTCTTACATAGGTTATTGACGATTCAGTCCTACAAGAATTTCTACTTTAAAATTTCGGCTCGGCAACATCTCATGACGCAATCACTATTGTTAGTAGCGAATTTATAGCAGCTAGACCACGTGTGTTTTAATTTGAGTTACATTTTAGTGCTTATAAGGCAAGCTTTTTATTGTGTTGGCCTCAAATATTCGAAAGAAAGGTAAGAACTCTTCATTGCATAAATAATAAACTATAAAAATATAAGCACAAAGTTAGAAAATGTACCAAATTATGTATTGGGTCACATGTGTCCTATTGGGTTATATATAACCCATTAGACTCAGTTTTCTATTTGCTGATGAGCCGTGCATATCTGATGGAGAAAGAGATGGAGGAGGAAATGAGAAAGTTTTGAAGGAAGAAGAGTTTTTACCGCCAAGAGATCCATTTCATGACAGTGATCTTTTAGATGAAGATTATGAAGTTTTGGAAAGTGATATGGAAGAATATGTATCAAATCAAATTTCTAGTGCAGACGAAGAAATTAAGGAGGAACGCGATGTAATCCTAAAGAATGAAGATTTGAATGGAAATGAATTCGCACTTATTGAGTCAGTATAGGGCGAAATACCGATTGATGACGAAATTCCGACTCTAATGTGGTTCAACAATGATAAAAAACTTGTTCCGAGGTTTTCTGTTCCACAAAATAAAACGGTAGAGGTTGTAAATTGCATAAAAGTTTTGTTCATAAAATATAGGTCAGAGGCTACTTGTCTAAGTATAAATGAGTCAATGGCAAAATTCAAGGGAAATCACTCAAACAACATCTTCCCATGAAACCTATTAAACGGGGTATCAAGATATGGGTTCGTAGTGATTCATGTACAAGTTATGTGTATGACTTCAACGTGTATGTGGGAAAAGATTGTAAAGGAATAAAAGGTACTTTAGGAGAAAGGATAGTAAACAAATTGGTTAATGGTATCAGAGACAAAGAAGTTCTCCTTTGTTTCGGCAGATTTTTTTTCTAGTGTCTTATTGCTGAATTCATTACCTGGTCCAGCTGTAGGCACTTTGTTGAAAACTAGAAAAAATATGCCTAAATTTTTTAAATAACTAAAGCGAGGTGAATCTAAATTTCGGGTGAACTCTAATGACACAATAGTTTGTCGATGGGAAGATACGAAAGTCTTCCTAGCTACAAGTAATTGTATTAGTGATAATGTAGTACATGTAAAGCATACTATGTAAAATGGAACAAACAAACATATCCTTTGTCCTAAGATGCTTCAGTTTTATAACAATTGCGTGGGGGTGTGGATATAACCGACCAAATGGTAGGCCTATATGATTTCGATCGGAACTCAGGAAAGTGGCGGAAGAAAGTCTTCTATGAATTATTGATGATGAGCGTTGCAAATGCTCATGTATTGCATAGTAATTTCCATAGGTCCATAACACCATGGTTGTCATTTTTAATAAATGTAGCAGAAGGTCTAATTTCATTAGGCAGAGAACGTGCGAAAGTAAAGAGGAATTCGGCTTTGTCATTGGCGCAGCCTACTAAGGCGAAGAGTACTAAGATATTCAATGTTGGTGATCATTTTCCAATAGAGAAAGGAACTCGAAGAAGGTGCCAAAGATGTTCTGTACAATTTAAGAAAGAAAAGCGAACCACTACTACACTGTGCCAGGCATGTAAAATACCTTTATGTAAAAATGTTTTACTCCGTATCACTTAAAATAATGTTGTACATATTTCATGAAGTATGTGTAATATTTTTCTAAGATATAAAGTATCCGTTTTTAAGACTGGTGAGTTATTTATGTCCCAATAAAAATGTCTAAGCGGAACACATATGTTCTACACAAAATGTTTGGTCAAATGTTTCATGACAATAGTTTTTTCAATTCGTTTTGTATTACTACTATAAATAAAGTTTGAAAACATTAAAACCTTCTAAAAAAAATCCGGCTAAGGGTTAAAATATTTCGTAAGATTAGTTATTTGAAAAGTATGTGTTTCGTTATTTCGTAGCAATTGAATATATTTTATGCGGATTCTTCTACTAATTAGAAATGTTTCATGGATATATACATAAGACAGTATCTTGATGAGACGTTGAAAAATATATATCCTTCATTTGTTTGAGATTATAATATTTTATTTGTAACGAAAAATATATGCCATACTATTTAGTACTCATAGTACGTGGTGAACTATACAATGTCAAACTCTCTATCCAGATGTATGTAGGATGATTGCATCATGCAAAACACCGATGGCCTTGATATATTGAATAAAGCGAAATGTAGACAACAAGTGCGAATATTAAAATTTTGAATATTACGACAGCCTACATTATTCAAACATTAGTTTAGTTTAAATGATTTGTAAGCTCACAGTTTTGAGCATAGGTTAACATTGAATAATTCAATTTATATTCCCGACCATTATTCTACTTCATTCAGACTTGAAATCGTCAAAGCTAAATTGACAAAACTTTTTCATCGCTATATAAGCATCATGTTTTTTTTTAATAAAAATACGTTAAATACGAATAATAAAACGTCAGTTGATTCTGTGTGCGATAAATATAAATTTAAATTTAAGATGCTACAAAAACTTACTTTGAACAAAAATGTAACGTACACCAACATTAACTGAAAAGCAATACCCAAAGCAAACAAATTAAGAAAGTTTCAATTGACATGCGATTCCTTTCCTCAGTCTTTTTTAATTCCTTACTTTTCATTCATCCTCGAAAGGAAATATTAAATTACATACCTAGTACCTGCAACGAACGATTACAAACCAAGTTTGATGTAGAGCGCTGGGAAATTTTATATGTTTACAATTTATTACTTGTAAAGCGCGCTTAGATAGAGACGTATGTTCTTTTACTTAGTACTAGCGCACTACAGATGTTATATTTAATGTAACTATACACGAACGTATAATTAACTCGAAATAATAAGGGGAATATTTCAAGGAGTTTTGTGTAATTTTGTATATTAAAACATTAGAATTAATTGCACTACCGGAATGGCTACCAAACAAATTTATTGTAAACAAATTTATATAAACGATATCAACCCATTTTGTTGATGGTAGTTTAAACGCATACGAGAAGCAGAAAATGGTGGTTTAAACTAGTGATGGGTTTCAAAATGAAATAATAATTTTTTGCGCAAAAAAAAAACAATTGTTTTTTCTTCATATCGAGCCAGAGAGTTATCTATAAGCTATAGTCAATCCCCTACTCACAATTGGGGGTACCTGACTCATTAATTATTTTATAATGTAGCACAGTTTAGCTACTTCTACTAAAGTTTTTAATTGAATAATTGATGCGGCACGATCTAATATAAATCCGTCTAAATTAGTATCACTTAATTTAAAATACAACACTAGGCCGGATTATCACTAAGGTGATCGTACCATTTTCAAATTAGGCCTTTTTGGCTGAGTAATTACTGGTAAGGTCAATTCTTAACGATAATTATAAGCCATAATAATTCAGGCAGCAGAAATGAAACAGTTATTAAACTTAATTAAATTATATTGGTAGTTAAAAATGTTTACATGCAGTGCAATGACATGCTCATTCATTCCCATACCTAAAATAAAAAAATCAACGCTTTACAATTAATAAATTAAATCAACACTTGAATAAAAGTAACTTCATAATTTGTTCAGTTTCATCCAAGAAATGTTAAACAATGTACTTACAGATTTTGCCGTTGTACACAAACTATTGATTTATTATATCAAACTAACGCACTATTATCTTAAATATTTATTTGTATTTCTTTTGATTTTACCTTGATCAACAAACTTGTTAGTAATTACAGTCGACTTTACTTTTCTCATCAAAATTATACTCTTCAGATAATTAAGTTAATTTATCTGAATTATTTCCAAAACTATAAATGCTAAATACCGCGTTACTTTAGACGAATTTATAATAGAATACTTAATAATTTTATGATCTCACTTTAATTACACATGACATTATTTTTTATTTAATTATTAGTCTAATAGTTTTTTTATTCCGGATTATTATTTCGGTATTTAGTTGGGCATTTTGACCTTCGTCGGACGCCGGAATTTACTATTCCTCTACTAGAACTCGGCAAGTTTTTATACATACTGATCCTCTTCCACGATATGGTCCGGAAGAGATCTTGGTCCTTCGGATAGATAAACCAGTAAGTAAATTTAATTTAAAATAAAAAGAAATTCACTAAATAAATACAACTTTCAAGTATCAAAGGATACGAAAGCTTCTAAAAATAAAATATGATTTTAAATAAAATATTTTAAATTTAATTAAATAAATAGATCCAAAGTATCAAACGATACGGAAGTTTCTACAATAAATAATTTAATCTAAAAAATTGATTTAAATAAATAATAGGATCTTTCATAGTGCCAATACGGTACGAAAGCTTCCAATAAATAAATAAATCTAAAAAATTTATTTAAAATAAATAAAGGCTTCTTTAAATTTGCCAATACGAGACGAAAGCTACCCAATAAAGAAATTAATCTAAAAAATTAAAAATAGGATCTTTTCAAGTTCCAGTAGGGTACGAATAAATTAATCTAAAAAATTAATTCAAAATACAAACTGTCGTTCAAGACAAGAGTACGAACGTCATTAATAAAACATTTTATGCTTTCAGTATTAAATAAAACACGAAACTTAATAAACGCGTTAAGTTCCAGAAGTAATCGACACTCGTTCAAGTGCATGGTTGGACAAGACTTACAACTTTGTAGAACACGAAAGGTACAGGCGCGACAAAAAGGTAAGGTATTCTAGACAAGTAAGTGAAGAACAAAAAAAAATAAATAAAAAAATCAACACCAGTCGTGGATACAGCTGAAATAAATGCTATGATGTTCGAACAACAGAAGATGGGTAAGATATGGTAATACTCCAATCGAGTATAAAGAGAGATTCAATACGTCGCAAAACGGTAACATATTCGACGAAGCACAGTGTCAAGCCGAAGAATTATTCAAGAAGATAATGAAGAATAAAGAAAAATTAAAACCGAGTGAGAAAACATATCCGAATTCATGGATTCTGTACGGAAAGTCTACAATGAAATTACAGACTCTCTAGAGAATTTAGCAACAAAGCAAAGCAGAAAGAACGGAGGATGTGAAAAAACACTACAAAATGTTGAAAGGAAGCAACGAATGTTAGATAACGAAATCGAAGAATAAGAAAGAAAACTGGAGTCGCCTCAAGCTCAAGGTTACCTAGAAATGCAGAAACAAGAATTAGAAAAAGTGTACAAGCAGTACAAAATAGCAGTAAGAGAAGCAAGGGAAACGGCTTTGGCAGAAGAAAATTGGCGAGTCAGAGACGAATTACAGCTGATGAAACAAGCCACAAAAGCCACAAAAGAAAAAGTAGGAGAACTAATCAAGACATTGAATGGAAAATTAAAAGAAGCAAGACATCCACAACGGGAAACCAACAGTCAAATAAAGTTGCCAAAATTAACAATTCCCAGATTTGATGGAAGGTATGAAAACTGGACGACATTCTACGAAATGTTCAAATCGACAATAGAAGAAAGTAATCTCAAGAATGCAGAATAAATGAAATATTTGATGACGTACTTAATAGAAGAACCGAAAGAATGATCTAGCACCTACAAATACTTAATAGGAGAAACGTACTTAATACGAGAACCGAAAAGAATGATCCAGCACCTACAAATAAATGACGGGATCAGCGAGAAATGTTGGGAGATCTTGAAAAACAGACTCGAGAATCAACGATTATTGTTAGCAACATATATTGAGAAACAATTGGATTTTCCAAACATAGCGCAAGAAAATGCAGATGAATTAAAAAAAGCTGTTTGACATCACAATAGAAGTATTAGGAGCCCCAAATAATTTGGGGTTAAAACATAATAGTGGGGGCCTTTAATAGGACGGATCGTAAGCCGAAAATGGGATTTAGAAACAATTCAATTATACGAACAAAGCCTTGAAGAGCCACACAAGATTCAAGATTTCGCCGACATCATGAGTTTTCTGGGTAAAAGGTTTCAGTCATTAGAAGGATCAAAATCCAATAATTCTAAGAGGTCGAAAGTGAATAAATGGAAATGTGCAATCTGCGGAATGCAGAAAAAATTATAGCTGTCAGCCGAAGAACGGAGAAGCAACCTGAAAGAAAAGAATTTATGCTGCGGTTGTCGCAAATATTCAGGGAATAGAAAATGTTGGTGCCAACCACGCTGCAATGTATGTGGAGGAAGACATAATACGCTACTTCACACACCGATCAACCAGCCGGCAAAATCAAGAGGAATAGCCAGACCCAAGAAAGCATTTGAGAAGAAGACAACTTGCAGTGAAGCTTGCAAAGAACCAGAGCGTGAAATAGTAGCTACCTTACTAGCAACAGCGTTAGTTAAAGTCACAGATCAAAATGGAACCCAACATGAACTTAGGACACTAATTGACCAAGGTTCGCAGTCATCATTTATAATGGAACGGTCAGCTCAATGGTTAGGGATTCCGCGACAAAAGTCAAATATAGTGATTAAAGGAGTACCAGAAGCAACAATAGCTGTAGTTAAAGGAAAAATAAGAACAAGCTTACAGCCAAGATTTCAAAGTAGTTATAAACTTCCAGTAGATTTAGTGGTATTGAGGAAAATAACAGAGAATTTGCCTCAAAATCCAATTAAAGACGTAAAGCTTGAAGAATGGAACAACATTTATATAGCCGATCCGTTATTTCATTGACCAGAACCAACAGATGTACTACTTGGAGCAAATGAACTAGGAAAGTTTCTGTTATCAGGAGTAAGAAAATTCGAAGGGTTAATATAGGTCAAGGAACAGAGGTCGGTTGGATGTTGTCCGGGAATATATACAAGAAGATACCAGAAAGGAAACAAATAATTTCCCTGACGTCTACAGCTGACGAAGACAAGCAGTTGACCAAATTTTGGGAATCAGATGAGATCGGGGAAAAAAGAGAATTAAAAGAAGAAGACAGAAAGTGTGAAGAGTTCTATGTAGCCACCACATCAAGAGATGAAAGAGGCAAATAAATACGCAGTTAGGAATCCATTTAAAGAAGAATCACTGGAGTTAGGGAATTTCAAGGAAAGAGCAGCAGCTACAGTAATACAACAACAAAAGAAATTCGGAAAGGACTTATCCTTAAAAGCAGCATATAAAGAGTTTATGGTAGAATATGAAGAATTAGGTCATATGGAAAAAGTTAAACAAGGACAACATGAAGGAAACTATTATTTGCCATATCAAGCAGTAATAAGGCCAGGACCTACAACATCCAAGTTTTGATGCATCTTGTAAAACGGATTTGAAAATCAGCCTGAACGACCAGATGTGGACAGGACCAAGATTACAACAAGATCTCGCGACAATACTACTAAGGTGGCGAACTCAAAGAATAGGGCTTTCTGCGGACATAGAGAAAATGTATAGGCAAATCGTAATTGTTCTAGGTGACCAAGAGTACAAAAGGATACTTTAGAGGAGTAATTCGAACAGAGCGTTAGAAGACTACAAGCTCCAAACAATAATTTACGGGATAGCACCCTATATATATGTTAGTTTGTAATTTTAGAAAAAAATGTTTCAAATATAATTGAACGAGCTCTTGGTGGCCTATAAAATATAGTTTTCTTAGAAATGAAACGATACGAGACCCATCATGTCTTGTATCATTTTAAATGGAATTACAAGGGCTAGCAAAATGTAAAAAATATATAGGGTGTTACTAAAATGTTTTAGAAAAAAATCTTTATTGCTCAAAATCTGTTAAGTATATTGAGTTGCTCATACAGGAAAAATGGAGGTCCCTTAGACTTCATACGCTCCCCAAGCTTTATTTTTCCAGTTTTCATAGGAACCGAGATATTTAGTGTAGTACACTTTTTTTCAAGATCAAATTACTCCGGTGCTGTGATGTGCGACTCGCTTAGGCGTGTAATAGAGAATTTGACACAAGGAATTAAGAAACAATTCTTCTGAAATTTTTATGAAGAATTGCAAAAAAAGCAAAAAAATTTCAAATAAAATCGAAGTGTCTGTCATATGCAGTCTATAGAATAATGTTTATTGGAATGTCCTATTTTTATCGTTCCTGGAATATTTCAAAAAGTTTGTAAAACTTCATACGTTGCAACACCGCTTACTATACAATATGACAACATGGGACTTTCTTTATTCGACGCATAATAGAACATCCTATATGTTGGCAAAATTTCAGCCTCCTAGTTTGAATACGAAATTTCTGAAAAAAAATTACTCTTGTCTACCATAATTGATTTATAAAAAAATTAAGAAACCGTTTGCGGGCTCATAGTCTACACCTGTCTACCAAATTTCATCCACACCGATCCTATAGGAACGGAGAAATTCTTGAATATACATACGTACATACATACGCACATACAATGAAAAATCGGCCATTCTTTTAATATTTTGAGCAGCAAACAATTTTTTTAGAAAAAACTTTTTAAATGATAAATTGTTCCTTAGGACCCCTCTTTGAATTGCGTATTAACGCATTGAAGTACTTGCGATACAAGAGACGTATTAAGGTGAAATATATAAAATTCTCAAAACATGAATCCTATAGTGTCATATACCTATATGTATTACATTCCTATATGGTGTATGAAAGATAAAAATGGTCATGAAGATAATTTTGTCAAAAGAATTTCGCCATTAACAATGAATATAAACATGGCAGTCCCTGTGTATTAGATTTGTATAAATTAAAAAATGTTACAAAGTAAGAATGAAGTTCAATAGAAGTTATACAATTGATAAATTATATAAATAAATTTAATACAATTAAAATCCTATCAAAAAAATCTTGTCAAAAAAATTACCTGTCTATAAATTCCTTAATAACAATAATTTTGAAATTTTACATCATGATCCTAATGGTGCCCTAAAAAACATAAGTTCGAAGTAATCATATATATTTTTACAAACCATAACATTGCTAAATTATATTGCCTCCCATAATATCAAAAATTTGAAAATTTGTCTCCCGGTAATACTAATTTAAACCATGTAGACAAACCGTGAGCTTTTCCGGTAGTTTTATGTACAACTTCATAAAATTTCTTAGTAAAAAATTAAGAAAGCTTATTGACTTTGAGAATAAAACATCAATCTCAAAATATTTTCGCCAAATGGAAGAAATTAAATATATATATATATATATACATACATACATATATATATATATATATATATATATATATATATGTATGTATATATATTGATATTATTAACCTTAATTTTCACGTCGGAAGACACTATTAACACTAAGTTCCAGTGACTCGAGTTTGGAGCGTAGCCTTATTTACGAACATTATATATATATATTTGAAAAACATCGTAGCACTATTATATATCACTTATTTTGTGACTCGAGTTTCGGACGGGGTTCATAAAGAGTCACAAATAAGTGATATATAATAGTGCTAACGACGTTTTCCACATATATGAAATATTGATAATGGAGCACGTAACAAAGATGATACATAATATATTTATATATGAAGTGTATTTATTTAGTCACTTGGACAACATTATTAAAATATCTTTACTTACAATATAAAAATATAATAAAATATAATCTATAATCCAATAAATAAAATTATCTAAGGCATATTTATTGCGTTATTTATTATAGTTCAGGTATTCGTTCAATTTAGTCTTAAATTCTCTCTAAGTCCTCGGTTCCTTGTCCCATTTCGATAGTTTATAAAACTCCACTATTGTGTTACTAAATATCGACATATTTCTGGTGTGTTCTAAATGTTCTAAATCATCTCTAGCTCTTGTATTGTACGAGTGTATTTCTCCATTTTATCCCTGTTTTTAGCATCCCTTGAATACTCGCATACTTATTTTCTCGTAATAAAACTCTCATCCTTTTACTCTTCAATAACAATGACCCACAATATAAATACTGCGGTAATACTATTGTGTTATACACTAGTTTATTTGTTCTTTTATTCATATTACCACAAATTCTTCTAAAAAAATACATCTTGGATGGTACCTTTTTTTTTATTTCATTGTCTATATGGACCTCAAGTATTAATTTATTATGAAATACTATTGTGGTAGTATTCGAGGAATAACTGTATATGCAAATTATAATAAAAGTATTATTTAAAGATATATTCGATTGTTTAAATAACAAACTTATGAAAAGTTGTAACAGAAAAGAGTAATGAATAATAAATAAAAAACATTAATCAAGTTGATAAAACAGAATTTCAAAGTTGGTGCACGGGTTATAAACAATACCTAATGTGTAAAACATTAGACAAGCCGACTATATAATATTGTAATTAGATATTATTAAAAAGGCTTACATATAGCATAATGTAGAGTATAGATCGTTGCTAGTTCAATATTAATTCAATTCATTTATTTTATTAATTATCATGTACAAAGATGACATATATTTGTAAGTATTTGTAAATGGCGAACGTGACAAAGCTTATAGTAACTCGGTTTATTTAAAAGTCAATATTTAAAAATATTAAAAGTTGTTTACTAAATTGACAATGGGTGCTACCGAGAGCAAGGAGGAAATCGTGATAACGCAAGCGGGTATTAGCAGTAGTATGACTATAAATACGCTACGGAAACAGCTGAAAATTGGTGCAGTTTTGGACATCTCAGTGTTTGTGATTATTTTAACCATTATTGCAGTCTTTCAACCTCAGAGACGTCAGACACAGATGAAGAAGGGAAGAGAGAAAATTGGGGGTCAAGACAGATGGTTTGAAGAGATCCTAAATTTATATACAGCTTTTATTTTAATTATGTTGGATATTAATAAAAATTTTAATTTTATGTCTGCAAGGTAGATTATGTGTTAGGTAGATCATTTTGTAGATAGTTTTGAAGAAATAAAGCATCTTATAGGAATTTAATTAAAGTCGGCAATGATGGAAGAGTGGACAAAAGTTTGCTTGATAGGAAATTCAATAAATTAGCTATTATATCTTAAATTAGCTATTATAGCTAAATTAGCTGTTATGAGAAAGATTTATGTGAGATTAGCTAGTTGTGGATAAATTTTTTTTATAAACTCTATCGTAAGGAAACCTTTATCGACACATTAATACATTTCAACTCAAATGCACCTCTTTCACATAAACTTCCAGTATTTAGTTTCCCAATTCATAGAGCCTACGCCATCACTCAAAAAGCAGATGATTTTATAAATGAGGTTAATATTATTAGATATGTAACAAATTTTAATGGTTTAGCTATGACATCAGGAATAGTTTTAATTCAAAATTAGCTAGCTGTTCAATAGATCCTGCAGTTATTCCAAAATTTGAGTTTTGCGTAGGAGAAATTGAAAATAAATATAAATAGGCTCATCTATTGTTATTAGATAGAATAGAATTATTGAGAAATTCAGATATTGCTGCAATCGGTCTGATAAAAAATATGGTTACAATGGGGGAAAAATTTAATTTGAATTGTTCAAATACTCACTTTGTTTAAGAGTTATTTCATATGTTAAAGTAAATTTTATTTTATATTAATATTTGAAAAACCATTATATGTGCATCCAATAAATTAGCTAAAACTAAAAATTATAATTAGAACGTGCAATTAGAAATCATATTAGTGATCAAAGTTATTATATTAAGACTGACAATATTTAACCCTTATTAAATAAATCAATAATAATTAATGTTCTTATTGTTTCTTACAAATTTAAAAGAGATTAAATTCAATTGAAATTCCCTATTTGAAATTAAACTGGAAATTAAGTTTCAGATGTTTCTAATTTTTCCACGGCAAAAAAAATAAACACTTGTTGTTTATCCAGCTTAATATAAATTATTTTCAATCAAGATTGAAAACTACTTATCATGAAACAAGGAATCATTTTAATCTGATTAACTAATGTTGTAGATCTGCCGAAACCGCAAAGATTTGCCACTTATCCATCGTATTCTAACAAATAGCGTATTTCAAATGATCAGGTAAGCGTTTCAGGATTCCCTTTGATTTGTCCATTATTCACGTTTCTATCCTAACATCAGTTGAAAGGGAATTTAGAATGAACTATATCCAATCCGTTGCATACATCGTTAAGTATTCAACTTTATCCGCAAGCTGTGCCGACCATTTTAACGTCAACTTCAACACTTAATCGCACTTTAAACAACGTTCTTCTTTCAATGTAGGAAGAAGTCTATATTTTATCGTATTTGTTTTAAATTAGGGTATTTAATATAAATATAAATTAAAAGACAAATAAACAAAACGATTTTATTTAATTTATTGTAAGAAATTTATTTCATTTATAGAAAAATTTCTCCTGCAAGAAGCATTTGGCAGTCCCTGCATATAAGATTTGTATAAACTAAAAAATTGTTACAAAGAAACAAATAAATTCAGTAGAAATTATACAACTACTAAGCTATATAAATACATTTAATAAAATTAAAAAGCTTGTGCAACAACCATTATAGCACCTTAATAACTTTTATTTCATATATTCGAACATAGGTTTAATTTCTTTGTTTATTGTAATATATATTAAATAATTCAATAAAAATTCATTAAAACCTTTCAAAATCATTTCTCCATTACTAATTAAAATTTTCACGTTAAATTTCGAACAAAAAATATTTAACTCAAGTAATCACATTATTCGACAAATTTAATGTTATAAAACATACGTTTAATAGGGTATCTTATTACGTATATAATGATTAAGGACGCGATTAAAACCCTCCATAATTTTTTAATTCCTTTGGCCCACAATTGAAATTTACCCACAAATTCTCATATGACAAACAAATAACTTTTTAGATCTAATGTTAGATTGTTACGAGAATTATAAAATTTCTTATAAAAAATAATCCTGATTGATTAAAAATAAGGTTGTTTGATTTAATCGACCTGGAAATTTATCGTAATAAAACCTTTGCCGACACATTAATACATAACAACTCGAATGTACCCTTTTCACATAAACTTAAGCATTTGGATTCCGAAATTAAAGAGTCTGCGCTAACAAAAAGCTGATGATTTAATAAATGAGGTTAATATTATTAAAATTACGTTATTCCAGCATTGGAGCCAAGTGTTTGAAATAAATTAAGGTAAAAGTATTAGACGAAGTCAATACGAACAATATGAAAATGATATGTTGTCGATATGTATCGGGAAAACAATATTCCCGTCATCAGAACTATTGAATATCAAAAGCTATTAGTGAGTATAAAATTAAATTTAATGTAAAAAATGAATTAGCTTAATCTCGATGTGAATCACAAGTCACATGTCGAAATTAATTAATTGAATTTTGGATTTTTTTTAATATATTTTAATTAAACATTATGAAAGTTTAGATTTTAATTTTCATAATGAAAACAACATTGAGATGGTAGCTACAATTTTAGTTTAACTTTAGCTCTCGTCATTGTTGAAGAACGTTAAACCGCAAAGCAACAACTGCAAATTTTGAACTTATGAACAATCATCAAAAGTTTATATGAAAATCATTTCATTTATAAAATCCCAAAAGGATTTTGATTTTAACATTTAAAATAACAGAAGAGTAAAATTTCAAAAAACCAATTTCACAGAAACCTTTCCGGGAGTCTACTTAACAAATTCCTAAAGTTTCATGTCGATCGGATGGATGGTGTAGTCAGGCATAAAGGAC
>WYDF02256754.1:0-19804 GCA_009867245.2 Adranes taylori
ATTATAATTGCCAATAGGGTTCCAAAAGTGTAATGTCTTTTTTAGCACTGATGATGAGCTACTTGAGGGCTCGAAACATTTGCTGATTTGTTATTTTTTCAATCAAACCGGATGTCCAATTACTGATGATTTTCATTTGATATTATATACTACTGGACAAGAACATTTTACTTAGTTAAAAAATAAAACTGAAGTTAAACAAGCTTATTCACAAATTAAGGCTTGCCTTCTACGAAATTCTGTGTCTATATTAACTTACGTATACCTATTTAGCATAATAATTAAAATGGGTCGGATTTGATAAATCAGCCCTAGAAAAATCATAAAATAAAATTAATCAAGTCTGATTGTACTGGCAATGTGTTGAATGAAAATTATAGTCCATCAGATGTAAATAAAGTTTATATTCTATTATGGAACTGCTATAACCCCTTTGGTTATAATAATTTAAGATAATTATTTATGAAAAAGAATGTAGTGCTTTACGGATACTGATTTAAGTTACTTCTAGTTTGCAATTGAACCGTGCAGCCCCAAAACTGTTCCTTACATTGATTCGCTCCCGAGAAACGTCCTTAGTCACGTTTTTGGCGTGACAATATTGGTAAGATCTAGAATTTCTACAGGGAACTAAAGATTAGCATTATTTTACCGACGAGAGTAATTATTTTGGTGTTGTTAATTATACAAGAGTTTCGGATGAAATGGGCCGTATAGTAGGCGGGCTTATTGAAAGTCAGTAGACGGCTTAACGGCAATATACTGAATGGACGGTGCGCTATCGTCGGAACTTGAGCCTACGTTTCAACGTACCACTATATGCCTAGAATGATTCAAGTGTTAACGGTTATAATGATTTATCTATTATTTAACCTGATATTGAAATAAAACTCAATTCGAGGTGAAAGGTTACAATTATTTCGTGTGTTTTTTTTTAAATAACAGGTTAGTAGATGCAGCATGCTTTTTTACAAATTCCCAACATACTCCCACATCAGTGGACTGTATATGTGTATATTTCACGAATTTGTGAAGGTGGTTATTTATCGTCACTTCTAAATACTACTATTAGTCCATGCCAAATTGAATTTTTGAACGCAAGTTACTATACTAATTTTTACATGTAAATTTGAAATTAATATGATCAATTGTATCTCTGAAAAAATTTAGCTCATCCGGGAAACTAACGAAATTTCAATAATTACAATAATAATTTACACAATAAAAAATATATAATTTGATTGAATATAACTGACTGATGATTGATAAATTGTCTTTGATAACGAATATCTCAAACTTCTAAGTTGGCTATAGTCCGAGAGTTGAGTTTTGTCTCTTGTAGACGAAACTGGGACAACAAATTAAAATCGCGAGTGAATTACCCTTTATAGATGGAATTTAATGTAAGCAATTTAACAATCGTGCAATTGTATCCTTCATCAATTGACCCAACATTCAAATTTCTGGGCAAGTAAAACATGATAAATTAACGAGATTTAAATGAGAGTGAATTGCTGCTGGTTCTCTAGTATCCATACATTTCGAAGCGTAGCATACCGTCGACAATATGTCCAATTTAACTATGTAGAGGCGGACGGATGTTTGATGTTTAATGGTTCATTCATTCGTTGTTAGGTAGTTTAGAATCTTTTCTTTTTCCCAAAGTCACGTTTCGGATGTTGGCACCAATAAAACCATCATTTGCGAAATACTTTTATCACTCTACCCACAATTCTTATATCTAATTGCATAATTAGTTTATCCACCCACTTGATTTTCACAGATTTATGCCAACAAATAATTATTAAAGTAATTATTTTAGGGTTTTAGTGTCACGTATTTATTTTTCTGCTAACAGATAGATATGTGTTCAGCATCATAGAAATTCATATGTTATTCATTCAAGTGAAAATCTTATTCTCATATAATTAGGAACATGAGAATATCAGTATAATGTGGCGAACGATAAAAATCGCAGCGAAAACTAAAATAAAAAGCGACCGTTGTCGCTTCGCATGCGAATCCTACAATAACAAAATCGTCATGGCATATAGAAGGTTGATCGTTTCCTTTTGCCATTTGTTTCACTTCAGTTTCCTATAAATTCAATAAATACATAATTACTTCAGGCGATAAACTGGAAGCATACGAAATCTGAAAATCGTTATAAAATTGTTAATGGTTCTATGTGCCAAAAACTTAAACCTGAGATATTTAAATTTAAAGTAATACAACTATTATTTCTTTGAAAGGAAATAAATATTTTATTTTTGGTCATATACTTTATTGCCAAAAATGATAAAAAATACGATAAACACAAAAATTAAATTCAATTTACAAGTTTAGTGGAAACGAAATTTCTATTTTAAGAACTTAATAAGTCCTACATTGAATAACAAAAATATTGTTAGTAGAGGGAATCTGACAGTTCTCCACTATTTCCTCCTCACTAGAGCACAGGCGCATTCACCATTCCGTTTACAGGTTTTTTGATAGAATATTGGAGAATACTTCGGGGTCCATTTGCGGGTTAATTTTTACTTAATTTGTTCAGTTCACAAGCCATCTTGGCCCCCCTCCATCGATGACGTCGTTTGGCAGCTGTCATTTCTAAAACCAATATGGCGGTTGAAATAAGTAAATGCTACATAGACTAGATGTTAAAATAAGTATATGCTACCTGTGATAGATGTTGAAAATTCTGGAGCTCCCAAAAGTCAGTGTCGCCTCTACGACAAGTGAAATTTGAACCCAATGAGGCCTCATGTTCAACATGTCTGGCCCAAGTGACATTATCTATTTAAAGCTAAATGACGTCTTAACTACATACAAGTAAGTCTTCATTTCCTTTAAAACCTTAAAGCAACTTCGATTCAACATTTCCTTTAAATAAACCAACTTTGGTCTTTAATTTTGATTAAATCAGACTAATTGTTGCGGGTACTTTGTACTCAATTTGTTCACGTTAAAATCGTCTAGGCCCCGCCCCGTCTCCCGCGATGACGTAGTTTGACAGCTGTCATTTGAAAAACAATTTGAAAACCAGAGTAAAGTAGAAAATTAAGTTATATCATATAATCTAACATAATAAAAAAAATTTAATGCACGCCACTGCTAGTATTGAATGTCAACTAAACGTAATTCATGTTTCTTTTAATGCAGCTTTCGTACGTACTACAAAAGTACTAACTATCTCACTCGCACATAAATGCTTGATATAATAAGTATCAAAAGCGTTCTAGACACAAACAATATGATGGACGGAAGGACGGACAAAGTTAGACGTTTATATATACTATGATAATTAACTCCCCATTTGACTAAAACCATATAATTTAAAACTGATTTAACCAGATAAACTGTATCAATATGATTGCTCATTCGATTTTATTCAAATAAATATTTATTTACAATACAGCAAAGAAATAAAACCAATAAATAAAATAATACATATCTATTTTATATAGTTAAGAGTTTAATATTTACAATGTATATATTTAAACATTTACATTAACACAATATATATTTAAACATTGTGTACATGATAAATATAATTATTTTATCATTTTCGCCGCTCTATGTTTCTATTTTTGATGAATCATTAGCAAATGGAACATTTTCCTCATAGTTTTAAACTGATTCTGTTGATAATCTTGAATTAGAATATTTTCATTAGTAATAGTTTGATCTGAATTGATGTATCTTATTTTGAGTTGATCAGAAAATGAAACTTTCTTCATATTTTATTTCCAATTGATGGTGTCTTCTGAACTGGAAGTTTATACTGCTTCTTCCAATTGTAATTTTGGATTGACCCTTGATGGATACAAGTCCACTTTATATTTCTTATTAGTAGTTTTGCCTACAGCAAATTCGATCTAGGGTCATAAATATCATATGATGAGTGCGTGATTAAGTCAGTTAACACCAAGTCATTGAATGTTCCCAATCTGCTAATGTACGATTATTTACGTATCATACAGACAGTGTGCTCAAATTTTGTATAATTTTATGGCAAACATTGATTTTCAGCGTATATGGTTAATCGCGTATATAGCTAATCAACAAATTAGACGTACAAATTTATATTAATTCTCTTGGCCAACTTGGATGATTTACATCAATAAAAGACTTAAATAAAATGTTGGGGGAAATGAGAAAATATTAAAAATATTAACATAATGTCATTTTAAAAATAGTATAAGGAATTAGAGACATATGTAAAAGGGACATGCCTGAGCTAACCCGATACATATATCCACTACTGGGCTAATTCGTTTGATGGAATGTCTTTATGACGCCAAACCAACGTTCTACCACCATCTGAACAAATAAATCCTTTGTTATCATATAGAAATAGCGCTAATTTATTCTGTTTCTGTGTAAAGATAGTATGCTTGATGGATTTAAATAAATTGTTGTTTATATATTTGTCTCTCGTCAAACAAACAATTTTTATACTCTTGTACCGAAATCTATCCACAATCATTTTCTTTACCCCTTTAGCTTTCTTTATTGTTTTACCCACGGTCTGATGACAATAGAATTTTGCCCGCAACCCTACAAATTCATACATCATTTTTCCCCATATTCATCCTTCATCAGCCCGGGTACAGCTTTGATTACTGATAGAGAAATTTGAAGTATCCAATTTGTCTAAATTTTGTTTCATGTTGTAAATATTGTCTATCTGTTTGTGCATAGTAAAACTGTCTGCGTCCATATAACAAAGTGTTAGTCTATCTCCATATGTTGCCCTGAGGTAATTGTAAAGGAAATCATACATCAAGTGTTTGCATAAGTCGAGTACGGCAAATCCAACGTAGATGGGTTTATTGTAGGACATCTTGGCGACTTAAATGAATATCCACAAGGTCTTCTATAAACTGGGTGCAATCTCGAAAACTTAATCTGGGAATGAGACTACGAGCCAATAGCCGTTTTCCCAAGCCAGCCCAATGTGACACTAGTTTAATACCCTTTCTTTCAACAACATTTACCATACACAGAATTCAACTAATCAACCTAACCAATCAACTAATCAATATTATAACAAATTAGTTAAATCAAGAAAAAAATATAAACTATCCAACTGAATCTTAATACGTTAAAATAAAAAAAAAACAGAAGAAAGGGTTGAAAGATCACAGCTTCCGACAACATATACATATATCTGAACAACTATAACATCAAACATTTTCACCAAAACGAGTAAGCGTGCGGCTTTTGCCTGTCAAAGCTTGTATGCTCCCTGTCGGTCGTAATTCTTTTTCGAATCCAATATGCCCAACGACTTTTTTTTATCATTTTAAAATAACGGTGTAACCGATTCCTTTGTCGGTGAATATTTGTTTCGACAAGAATCGCATAAAGTATTTGACACACTACATTTTCTGAATGACGAGCAAGTTTTTACTCTGTTCGCTTTCAACAAATCTGACTGGATGATAAATGCACACATTTGAACAGAAGTCGTTTTCTATGCGATACTTTGAGATTTTGACCGGATCAAGCTACTATTTCCACCACTGATGTGATCCACCACCGTTTAGAAATCGCCACTACATTTTTACTAGATAACCGTCAACAAAATAATGCAACTTTGATCCTTAATTTTCTTAACGTATCAGAAAGACACTTGATTGGTCGGAAGTGTAACCTTCCTAAAAATTTTATAGCAGAGGCTTATTTTATACTCCGCATTTTTCGCGTCAGGCGCCGTCGAAAGCCAGCGGCTTATGCAACAAGCCACAGCTCAACCGATCCATCCGGAGCAGCTTCCCTTCCCAGAAAATATGCATAAAAGGAACCATCTAGGCCAATGATCCTCAAACGCAATTTTTGAGTTGTATTTGGATGTGCTGCGAGAACCCATTCACGCTATTCCAAAACTTTTGTTCTGAAATAAGACATCATCAATTTCTTTTGGTCAGCGAGAACTATCGCAGCCAATATTGATCTGATTTTAAACAGCTATAATAAATTTCAAATATTCAATCAACATATTAAATCTACGAATAAAAAAATAAGTAAATTTAAATTCTACAAAATAAAATTCAACTTCTACGAAAAAAAAAAGGTTAAGTAACCGACGACACATCTTCTGCTGTATCTTTTGATTCCCGAATAATTATCACTTTCTTGTGCTCTTATTCTCATACAATTTTCCCATTATCCTTGACATCGATGCAAGGTATGGAGAATAACACGAGAAGAAGCCGTTATCTAGAAAGCACCGACCATTCTAGACTAAAAGGACATCACCCACGCCAATTTAGGTACTTCGGCAGAGGTGAAATTCATTCCGTCAACGCAAATTATTAGTCAATATCATTATCCATCAACAAAAAGCATATTATCATAACGTTTTAATGCATTTCTACACCTGCGCGTATATATACGAAAATCCTACCTCAACAGCGCATCGAAAAAGTTCTACATCTACCAATGCTCTATTCGACCTTCATCCACGTATTATTCAACCAAGGTTCATTTCTTTAATCCAGTTGACGTCGACAATTGTCATTTCAACGCCGTTGGTACAGAAGTTTCGTTCCATAACCGTACTCATAGCTGAAGAAACGTAATACAATAAAATACGTACAATCATAGATCGTCAGTTTTTATTTGCTTTATTTTTTTTTTGTTTTTCATTGAAGAAAAGAACTGGATCAGCCTAACAAATTTTTAATTATATTTAGAATAAATATGATTGTCAGTCATTTAAAATCGCCCTTCGAGTCATATATTTGCAGTTATAAATACTAGAACAATAAACTAAACTATTCAAACTTGTTATTGCCTTGCTGTGTTTATCATATAAGAAATTAAGTACTTTATTATAAGAATTGAGAACAAACGAATTCCTAATCCAACCCTGAATCTCATGCAAGAGCAAATTATTTTATGTTACAAGACAGAATAAAATATAAAAAGCAGTATAGTGGTAATAGACAAATTACGATCCTGCTTTGATTAATTCTGTAACAGTAACAATAATAAGCTTATAAGTCTTTCTCAAATTCGTTGATTGTTCTAGTACGTAAGTCAGTGTTCAATTGAATGTATTCTTTAAGCCAGGGTGATTGATTGAATTCCAAAATACGGTGAGTCTGTACAAGTTTGAGACCATGCCTCAACTTTTTTTAACATTTTATAATGAACAATATATTTATTCATTAAATTGGGAATTAATTTAGTCTGAAATTTGAAGAAGCAGGAACAAGGTTTTCTAGTAAAAAGGGTAAATCGTTGTGTGCATTATGCAACTCTTGTGGATATTCAACGTCAACTTCCAACAAGTTACCTTTGCGGAAATCATCTGAGATATTTAATACATTAAAATAAATTTCCTCATTAGATAACAATTTAAAAGCGCATGATGGGCTTTGAAGGATTGGCTGAAAGCACATGAAGGATTGGCTGAAAGCCCAGCTATAAAGATTGTTTGTATCCCAATAAGCCCGAAATGTTTCTGGTTTACTAGGATCATACTTGGGAAGATCAGGGTTTGGTGATTTCATGTATTTATTATTGGCACTTCCATAGCACAAGGAAAATTAACTAACACCGCCACGCATACCGTGTCTAATAAAATGGAGCATGTCGATATTAGTCAAAAGTTTCAATTCAACCTTTGTGAGTTTCAACATGGCGTCTTTGTTTAAACCTGGTGCTGCATACTACTAAGTAAGATCCAGGTTGTATACCGTATGACACACATATCGAAAATTCTCAAAGATATCGGCCAATAATAAGACATCGGTTTGTAAATATAAGTTAGAGTATTTACCTAAGGTTTGAATACTAAAGGTATCCCAAACATTTTGAACATGCAAATACTCTTCGTCAGTTATAATAGTTTTTGTCATATAGTTATGAAACAAAACCTTTACAGGCAATTGTGTATCATCTAATTTCGAAATCGAGTCCATATACTGATAGCGAAACACTCCCTTTTTTGTTACTTGATTAAATTTTGTTGAATCATCGAGGAAATGTTGACGAGTGTGGATAAACTGTTCGGGTTCCAGATTTTGGGTTAGTTTTTCAATTGAACTCGCCATGAATCGAAAAGAGTCTAGGAAACGTAATTTAAAAGAGAGATTACGTTCATGACCATTTTTATCAATATATGTACCCACGTCAATGTTCTTACAAAAAAAAATATATTTTTCTTTCGTCTGAGCATTGACGTCTATATCGTCATGTTCAGTTGCCAAATCTTTAATGAAAAGATGTGCATCATACGCCGATAGGTTATGGAAAAATATGGGAATAAATTTACGTACCTGATAATTTAAATTACAGGAGGGATGGCTTGCACCTCTAAATGCACCAGTAAAATGGCAATGTTCAGCCATACGTTTATCCCTGAAGGGTTTGGAACAAATATGACAATTTGTGGCAATATACAACTGAGTATCCTGCAATCATGACAAATTGGTCATCGGGACAATAGGACGTAATTTGGTTTTATATAATCGTTGGACATCCTTTGTCAACTTATCAATAAACACTTGAGGACAATCTAAACCAGTATAACTGTAAAATTTATCGAGGAAAGGATCAATATCGGAAACAATATAATATGCAAAACTGTAAGGAACATGTTCATGTGTTGTACGAGTATATGACTTGGAAGGGGATAGATCATAAAATGGGATAGGAGCTTGGTACGATTCAAAATCAGTATACACAACAAATGGAGCTTTTAATTGTTTCGAATAGTTTTCAAATGATAATATGTTGCCCGGTCTTTCCATTCCAGACTTTTCTTTAATCATGTCTGTTGTTGGTAATAGAGTACAAACATGATTAGAATCAAATTTAGTGTGACGGTTCAATTGTTCCCCAGTACAAAAAAAAAACGTCAAACAACCATCACATAAATGAATCTGGCCATCATGTCGCCTATGCTGACTTCCGATTAATCTGGACATATTTTTATTAAGACATAATGAGAAACTTGATTCTCATCTAGAAGTAGTAAATATACATATCTGCCCCTTTTATTGTGGATAAAATAAATGGGACCGACTACATGATATTCATTTTTTTCTACTTGTTCGAGACCGTAAACATTAACCAAATATTATTTAATAATTCAAATTGGGCAGTGTCTTTAAAAGACATTAGAAATTCAATGCCTTTTAAATTTAGTACGGTATAGTAAGGCAAAATGTAATCGGGGTATCTCGGTTTTCTATTGGTGTTGTTATTGTTCTGAACAGGTTAGATGAGCCACTATGCAATAGGCAAAGCATGCATTATCAGAATTTTTGATATTAATGCACGCCAAAGTGCATCAGCACTTTGGCAATTCCAGGTAAAAAGAGCCACGTACAGATGAGTACTTGTTTATGTTAATCTCCAGGTGAGAAACAGAAACAAGTGCCCATGTACTGATGGGAATACATTTCTGTTTCCTGGAATTCCTCCGATTTTCTATGGACAATAGCGCAAAGTTAATTATAAATTTCAAAAATATCATCCTTATCTGATGTGAAATTAAAATTTGGAATTTTGTATGAAATGATTTTAATTCTAAAAGATTGTCCGAATCCTGATTTGATTTTTGGTAGAGGCCAAACTATTCTATATTAAATTTACTGGTGTTTTTTTTTTGAAACCAAAAATGATGGTATCTCGGTAATTTTATCATTAGGGGCATATATTCTATATGTGGCTATACGATTTCTAAAAAAAGATTTTAACAACACAATTATCAAACTGCACAGAATTTCGTTCTAAATGTACTTGTGTGTTTAAATGGGCTACCAAGTGTGAATTAAAATCTAAACATTACACGATTCGCAGCGCACTTTATACTGTTTGGTCTGGGATGTACTGGGAATTTCACCATCAAATGTTGCCTTCCTCTTTTGTAATGACAGAGAATTTATACTTACTTGTACATTTGTATTCGCCGAAGTAGAAGGCACAATAGACGCCAGTGTCGCTTGATGCTGCTGCTTGAATACAGTGCAGTGCCCCTGGTGTCTTTTAAGGTTATCCCTCCGCGACAACGAAGCCCCAAATACGTATAAAAATTGAGTTTGTGTGGATACCATGTACAAAACAAAAACTTAAAAAATTGATTTATAAAATATATTAAGTATTATAAAATTATTAGATATATCAAGAATTATAAAATGTTTTATAACATAGTCAATTTAACAAACCCCACCCCCTACGATTTATGAGGCTTCAATTCAATGAATGTCAGAAAATGCATTAAAACTTGATGTGATTGCAATATATCAAGATTAAAAAAATACTTTATAGAATTTAATAAAATTATAAAATATATTGAGTATTTTAAAATGTTTATAAATACTTACATTTGAATATCAGAATTTTGAAAATTCTCTAAATTTTCTAAATTATTAAAATTTTCTAAATAGCTTAGAATAAATTTACTCTTGCACGATGTTTTACCATTCGTGGTTAAACTCAATAAAAATGTCAGAATGGAGACGTGGTTATTATGCAGGTGTTAGAAAGAGATAGAAAATCAATCGACTATTTGGGTCAAATTATAATCAAAACAAAAACAAATTACGGAATAAGTGATTTCAACATGATGAAATATGACAACGAAATTGCTAAGCATATTTTGTTATTGTTAATAATATCAAAGCACGTCGAGGTAAAAGAACAACAAAACTGCAAGCTTGCAGTTTCGTAATTGTTGTAATGTAATATGATTTCGTATTAAATTGGCTGTATGTTTCTAGCAAAATATAAGTAAGCCAATTGCTTTAAAAATATTTAAATTTTGACAAATAAATAATTTACAAATTCCAGATGTTTCTTACTTGCTACAGCATTACAGTGCATTCAGTGTAAACTCATTAACGTTTCAATGCATTTCCATCATCAGAGCAAGTTTTTATATATCTTATACCAACTTTTAGCGAAAATAAGAATAACCCCGATTTTAGTATTTTATAGATATACGTAAAATTTAACTTTTCGATGCAAGTTTTACGCCTCTTTCAATTAAAGTATCCAAAAATAGTACAATCAATGTGCCAGATGATAAGAACAAGATTAACAATTATACACTACATATAAACAGAAAACGTAAATTAAATGTTTGAAAATATATCTTTGAAAACTTTATTAACCAACTAAACTAAATAACCACCTTTTCTGAGTTCGTTTTTAATAATAATAATTTCCTTGTAAACATTCATATCACCAGCTTCTCGAGCTGCACAAAGTTTTGATAATCGATCTACCAATTTATTAACATTATTCCAATAGGTAAGACGTTCAGGAGCGATATAGGTATACCGAAAAGCATGGAGATAGTCGAGAACGGTGCGCTTTTTCATCATTCGTTTCAGCATATTTTATTAATTCTGCGGCATGCTTCAAAACTGTATGTTCGTTTACTGCTGATACTTCTCCAATGTCGCATGGAGCAGTAATGGCGTCATCATTGTACAGTAATGGCGATTCTCCTTCTTCGTCGCTTATAACGTCAATGTTTTCAGCACCATCGTCGTTCATATTATCATCATTTCCTATAATTTCCTGCTTGTACACATCGGGCGCGCCCGTCCATACCTAATCTGGCGGTGAACCAGGTAAAAATTAGGTAAAGAAGTTATTTTACCCTCATATCCGATCATAAATGACGTCCGCTGCTCACCGCCGAAGTTATTATTTTACCCTCATATCTCATCATAAATGACGTCTGCTGCTCACCACCACCACAACACCATCGCCACTACCACCACTACACCAACACCATCACCAATCAATACCTTCAGTTTATCTTTTTCTAACACACCTTATAATACCACAACTAGGCCCCATGTTTGTTCTCAATTTAGTCGTAAACGAGTACACATCGAATTAATTCGAGAACATGATGGCATCCAACCAAGTTAACTGTTCATGCACATGTGCAGCATTGTTGTCGCGGAAGGATGCACTCAAGAGGCATAATAGGAAATGTACTATGTACAAACAGGAAATTATAGGAAATGACAATAACGATTATGTGTTCATTGAACTCCAAATTCTGCTAAAGGCGTACATAGCCTAGGCCAACGAAAGTTATCAAACGCTTTCTCGTATAAGACCTCTGCTGTAATTCTGTCGATTTCTACTGGTTTACCTTCTCTTAATTTGGCAATAGCGACTATCACCTCATCTAACAGTATATCCGGTTCTGTCTCATAATTCCCAGGTCTCTCCAAATAGCATTTGGACCAGCATATAGATTGTCACAATAATCTTTACACACAGATGCAATTTAGTCTAATTCTGTATTTAAACAATCATGTTAATCTGTAATTGCCAAATGTCGGGGTCTGAACTCCTGAGTGATAGGAACGTATCTTCTTGAACAGGTCTTTGGAGTTAATAGTATCAGAAATATTCTGAATTTTATACAAACATATCAGAAATTTAGTTTTGTCTCTGCGCGTAGCAGCTTGTACCTCCCGATTTAACGATTGGTACAGTTCCAGATCTATACTGTTGTCAAGACCCGGGATTTAATGTTCCTTCATTCTCAAAGGAGATCTATTGTTTCCGTTGATATTTGGGCTGTGTAACAGTATTTTGGTCTTCTTGAGGTGTTTCTTCTAACATTGTGACTAGAGACTTTTTCAGAGCCTGCCATATACCTTAAGTAGTTTTTGTTTCAAGTTCTTCGAGCTAAGGTTCAATTTTTCGGATGACGTTATTGTTAAAAACTGTAATCTGGTCATTGCTGAGTCTGGACAGACGTTTTATTTACCTTCTCTACAGTCGTATGTACTGTGCAGCCAGATTAAATTCTTTACCAGCCTGATTTGTTTTTACTGCGATTGCTTCTATATTTTGTTGATTCATCCCTTTTTTGTTCCTTATTGTAATGGCCACCATCATTTCTTGCAGGCTTGCCTTCTGTGTAGATGGAAAACCCAGGGATAGCTAGATTGTTGCGTTTGTTTATCCTCTTGTCGGAGGTTCATATAGCTGCAATGTCTTCATCGTATATGAATGATTAGTGTGCAGCCATGCATGTCAGGTTCCAATTTTTAATTTGACTTGCGTTTTTTGCGCGTAGCTTACATTTGATACTACATTGGTTTCTTCAAAGACGTTTGTGTTGATGTGACGAACTCTCTTTGTTGTTTTATATAAACTGGGTTTTGCTGTAGGTCCAGTTGATGGCTATGCCATATTCTCCGCAATTCACGATCATAACAGCAATTCACGTTTTTATCTGGAACACTCCTAGGAGGAGTGGCGTTCCGGACAGTACCTGCATATTTGCATAGCATTACATCTAAATTGTACATAAACGTTCATCTGGCATTTGAAGCATTCTTGTATGCGCGTCGGCGTGCTTTTCGGTTCCTTGGAGGCTATTCTACGTCCAATTTTTTTCTCTTCATCGTTTTTTTTCGGGCATAGGGAAATTGTTATTCTTATTTCCTAGCCTTTCTACCGCGTTAACAGGCAGTCCCTGTTCTTCAAGATCTTTTTTTATTTCTTTCGTAAAGAGGTCAACTGATCTTAAAGCTACTTTGAATTCCTTTTCGTCGACGAGTTGATATGTGTGGAAAGATACTTCCCAAACCTTCTAACTGGTTCCTTGTTTTTACTAAAGTCTTTTGGACCTTTGGTGAACAGTTTAACTCCTACTCTGCTATAACTTGCAGAATTCAATTCCAGTTTGTTTAGTTCCATCTGATTGTAGTTGTAAATGAAAATATAAATGAAATTTCTTCTCTACCGATCTGATAGACCCTGCATCTATTAACACTTAAGGGTTTTTACATTTTATATATCCACATCTGGTATGGGCGGATGTTTAGCTCTCTGTCTTTATTTCAACTACGTTTTATACTTTGTATGGTCTTTCTAAGATCGGTTCAGATGGATTGTTTGGTTTTTAAGTAGCTTACAATAAGAAATGTTCTGTTTCATAAATTTTACGCTTTATGACCACATAATGCCATTGTAATAGATATATTTATGTAGAAAATGAAAGTAGCAAGTAATTTAAAGTTATAAAAAATTTTAACGAGTCTGTTGTAAAATATAATACTTACAAGTTGTTCAGATAAAACAGGGATTGTTTTAGACGAGATGACAAAAATTATTACTAAGGGACTAACAAAAATGTGCAAGTGCAAGAGAGAAATAATAGCGACAGTCGAATAAGACATTTGCGAGCTTCTGTACAGAATTATATTCAAAGAACTAAAAGCTAGACATAGCAATTATTTAAGAATTATATCTTACCAGTGGTAAATGATTTTAGCAGAGAATAACTCAGGACAGAAGTCTAACAAATCATAACGTACCAGGTCCAAACAAGTTAGTTATCAAATGAGAAAACAAAAGTAGTAGCAAAAGAATCCCTAAATTGGGTCATGAAACTGATGAATATATCTTTGCAAAGAAACGTTGTAGAGAATAATTGAGTTAATTGAGCGGCCGACTGTAAACACTATTCATTTTTGCTAGTCAATATGTTTAGATGTTTCGCTACGTTACAAAGATATTAACCGGTGACAGTTTACAAAAACCGCGAAACTGTTTTTAATGAACCATTTAATTAATAACAAAACAACTAAATAGCAATGCACAAAATGAAAGAATAATTATTGATTAATTTGAATAATAGGATGTAATAGGATTATTGATTTATCTTGAATTCCGAATTTCTTCTTGAGTGTTAATATTGGCGAACAAAGTGGAAGTCTCTAACGAACGGGTTCCGATATTAATTAACGACTGTTAATTAGGTTTAAGCGAAGATACCGTTCATTTGTAAAATGCAACCGCGAGCCTTGTGTTAGATTAGCAATCGTAATACACGAAAATGCGAGTGATTCTAACCGAATCGATGGTTGACCCGAAGATGCTTTTTATAAGATGCTATAACCAGATACTTAGTATGTACGTTTACACCCTTGTAAGATTAATATGCATAAATAACTGCAAGTTGATGACAAGCTGCAAGTTGTCATCAACTGCAAGTTGTCATCAACTAAGCTGCAAGTTGTCATCAACTTGATAAATAACTGTAAGTTGATGACAAACTACAATTCTTGTACACACACACTCACTTGTTACATACATAGTTTGAAGATTATTGCAATGTGATAAGTTTGTACCAGTGTCGTATCATGAAATGGTTTTTCGATTATGGCACCAGTCGTCCACAAGCAATTTTAATCTTACTCAGAGGAAAAAGAGACGACCTTAAAATCTATAGGCTGATATGTCCCCTAAGCATCTTTGGTAATTTCTACGAAAGGCTACTCTCCTGACGTAGCCTGGTCCATCGACATATTAAAGGAGCTGTCAGAGATACAATACGGTTTCCAAATTGTGAGACCAAAATTAACTACTGGATGTCGTACATGCCGCTCGTTGTTCAAAACGCGTTTAATTATGTTTCGATAGAACATATAATAAAAACGCTGATAAGGAGAAAGATAGTGCCATACCTAATGAACAATCATATGGAACATGTGGAAATGTAGGTGGAACAAGGAATATTACAATTTCCAGTCACTACTGACGTGTCATAAGGTGCAGATCTAGTTTTGCCGATGATGTGGCAATGTTGATTAAGGCACATACAATAGAGAAATTAGAAATTATGTCAAAATTGATGTAATCATGCACCTGGGTAGGAGAATTGTAGGTGGAGAAAACCGAAAAAGGACAAAACCATTAAATATCTGGGCGTAATACTGGAGAAATGCGTAGCTTTCAAATGGCATCAAGTATTTAGAAGATTTTCAAGTGAAATAAGCGTATCCTATATTCGAATCCGCTAAAACGTATATTCTTATTCCCCATTTAGTCAGTTTAGCGGGGCTGTAGGTAATAAAACCAATTTTACTTTTAACGGAACCACTGCTTCATCTACAGAAGTATTTTGTTCCGCATTAAAAATGTTCTTAAACTTTAAAATCTATATATTCCAAGAAATCACTCACTCTTTGAATTCGAGTCTTTAAAGGAGGATTTCCGGCTGATATTTGGTTCAAATACAACATCTAGAATATTTGGTTGAACTGATCTCTTGTCAGTGATTCCGAATAAAGGGGAATTTTACTGATACTGTTTGTGGACCAATACTCAAACCTATTTTAAACCGGCGCTGTGTCCATATTGAACATTACTGAAAGAAAAGCCCAAACTTATTCCATTTCTAGATAAACTCAATCATTCCAAATTGATCGCTTTGTCAAACTTGTTTTGACGCATTTAAAGAAAGTAAAGAATTATAGCTACTTAAGCGCTTCATTTTTGCGCAAAATGGGCAACACATCAAAATGATAACCAAGAAGGCAAGTGGAGCAATAAAGGAAATGAGGTTGGTATGGGAAATAAAGCTTGGGGAATCAGTAAGAATGAGGAATACGATAATGGATGTATGTGTGAATAATATTATGATGTATGGACAAGATGTGTGGGCGGTGGAAAAAAGGAAATTGATAGAGAGGATGCAGGCTAGATGCTGGGAGTAGACAGAAATACGGCGAGTGATAAAGTTCTTCAGTAAGTAGGAAAAAATAAGTCCTGGATAAATGGAGTGAGAAGAATGGTCAATTTGAGAGGAAGGTATTGAATGATGAAGGGAGTATGGCATGAGAAGATGATCAAAGATAAAGAAGGCGTCAATGAGGTAATAGAAAGGATGAAGAATTTGAACAGGCAGGGAAGGGATGAAAGATTAGAAAATAGTGGGTATAATAGTAAACATATATGGAAAAGGGAAGAGGAGGGTATGGCTGTGTATTAGAGATCGGGTTTAAATATGAGGAGATAAGAATGATTGCAAGGTTTAGATGTGTAAGGAGGAAGGTGGAAACAAGTAGTGGATGCATGAGCAAGAGAGAATGTTTAGGATATGCGACAGGGAAGAGGAAAAATGGAATCACTGCATAAAAGCATGTGAATGGATAGAGTGGAGTGATGAAGAAAAAGAGTTGGATGGTAAGTTTGAGAAAGGAGGGAAATGGATTAGAATCAATGGAAAGAATTAAACTGGAAATAAATAAAAAGGAGGAAATATGGAAAGATGAAGGGGAAGAAGGAGAGGGGATAGAGGAAGGAGAGGGTATAGAGGAAGGAGAGGAAGATTGAATGCTAGAGAAATGCGGAAACGAAAGGGACAAAGGAGAGGATATGCGAGCTGAAAGTGTATAGAAGTGAAATAATATGGAAGAGAATTTAAATGTTGGAAATTTAATTTTGAATGTTTTTGTTAGAATATAGAAGGGAGGCAAGGGTGCAAAGGGCTAAATTAAGGTTATTGTCTAAGATGTGGAAAGTACATTGTAACTTTTATTTTATTTTATGCCAATATATATTGTTTATTATTATTTATTATTATAGAATGTGCATAATTATTCGTTTCCTTTATTATATTATCTCCTAATTCGTCCGTGAAATATAATTTGAATATATTAATGGGTTCAACAATATTTATTGAAATTTGTAAGTTTATTTCTTTTGGAGTCACCGAGAATTTTATTTACTGAGGAATATCATTTCGCTCAATAACGTCATCCTATTTGCTAGAGTCGTCCGAGCGATCACTTTCGCCGACGATATTTTCATCTTCTTTTATTTCTTCATCATCATTTTCCGAAATGGCCATAACACGACTTATTTTTGTAGGAATTAAGTCATTGTAGAACTATCGGTGTTATCACTTTTATTTTCATCAATTACATTTCCATTATTTTCTTTTATCAATAACATAAAATTCTTTGTCGCTACTGGAACATTCGAGATTTTCATTAGTGCTTGGCTCTTCGAATTTATTTCGCATTTTTTGTAAAGGCAAAACAATAAGCTTTCCAGAAATAACGGGCGTAAGGTATAGTTCTTGAATATGAACTACATACAAACTAATAAAGAATCTCCCTTATTAGTTTACATGGTAAATGAAAAGATTTTTTATTGTAATATATTGCAATACTGCAAAATTACAAGCATGTGTAGATTTTATTACACATACAGCAGATTCGAAAAAAAAAACCTAAACGCACGTAAGCTACAATAATATCATATTTTTTAGAACATTACGTCATGCCGCTCCTACGGCGGCATTCGACGTTGCGGGAATATTTATATTGTCGCGAATATGGCGGTATTTGTTCGTTAAGGGTTTTAAGTTCTTTAATTGTGTAGTGGTACGTTTGTCGCCTGCTTATTAAAGTATGGCTTGGTGTGGAGTGCTGTTTATATGCTTTTGCCGCCTTGATCCTGCTGTTTGTTACATTCCATGCCCAAACAATATTGCTTATCGCAGTCTGGTCTGCAGTTGTCAGTTGATGGTCGGCGAGTTGCGTTGAAGTATAGTTGTTTTCCTAATCAAAGCGAGACACGATATACGCGCCCGCGCGCGTCCAATCGTCATGTTTACGCGCTAAACACGATAATTAAACGTCATCGTTTTGCAGGTTCTTTAATTGTTTTCTCACTTAAATTAAATATTTCAAAGGCAATTAATGCATCGAAGAACAACATAATTTTCGTGATTATTTAAATGATTGTTTTTCATTTTATTCTTTGAATATATTAAAATATTTTTAAAAGTGTAAGTTTTCTAAAAATAGTGCTATTGTTAAAAATATAAACTGGTTTGATTATTAATTTTATTAGTCATCGTGATACGCTTTTAATTAAATAATTGTGTCGCGGTCTATTCTAATTTTTGAGTCATTCTATGTACATTGAATAAGAAACGTTCCAACTGCATATAATTGAATATTTTTTCTAATATATTTAACGTAAATGTAGTTTTAGTTTTACAGTGAACATCGTGTATTAATTAAGGATTACTCACTTAATACCTTTTGGATTACTCACTTTTTATGCGGAATTTGTTCAGAGATTTCTTACAGTTTTGATACAGGTTACTTCGTTTGTTTAATTTTTACTTAAAAATTGTTCAAAATATTTTTCATCTTTTCAATCTTTATTTTTTAAAACACTCCACACACGATACATTTTATTCTGCTACATTGAATTTTTGAATGTATTATCTTCAAATTAAAAATAATTTTCATAACATCTCTCCTCAAAAAATTTGTCCAAAAACGATTTTCTCATTAATTTTAAATTCAATATATTAAAAATAAATAAATAAAATTCAATATCATCTAAACTGCATGTCTTTTAATCCAATTAATGGATCTTTTAATTTCTTAAATCAACAAACCATGCACGTATTTAGCAATAAATTAACTAATAAAATGTAATGTACTTACTTATTTTATTTTAATATTTACTACAACCGGTTTTGCTACTACGTCAGCATCAGTTACTACAATAAATTTAGAGAAACAAAAGGTTTAATATAAATGAAATCGGTGAATAAAACTAGCTTACAACTAATATTCTAATTTTATTTGGTTAGAATTTTTGAGAGGTTTATGTTGTTATATTAAACTATTGTTTGTTAGTTTGTTTAATTTTCAGATAGTAAATTTTCTATTGTTTGTTAATGAAAGATGTGTTTAAGTTTGACTTACTTTTGATTGAATTTAATAGTGCATTTACTGCATCAGTATGTCTTTCTTAGTTGACAGTTCTGTAATGTGGTGGTCTGTAATGTTGGAATTTGTATAGATGTTTTGACGTAAAATATTGTAAGTTTTGGTTTGTTTCTATTTATGATGATTTTGAAATTGTGGTCTTATTATGTCGGGTACATAAATATTGCTCTTTCTTGTAATTATATTGATCATTTAGACAGTGTAATAGGTTCTTGTTGTTTTTATGTCTGATGGACTATAAAAATTTTCTATATGGCTCT
>WYDF02256765.1:0-10763 GCA_009867245.2 Adranes taylori
TCCAGTTGAGGAAACTATTAGCTTTATTGAAGAAAGAGCTGAAATGTTACCACAATCTTCAAGAAACATTTCTCCATTTGTCTGTGATAGTCCTCAACCAACAACATCAGTTACATTTGAAAATCTGTAATTAGAAACTGTAAAGACAAACGTTTAATCAAACATTCAAAAGAAAAGAAGAGTTGGAACACGTAATTCTGAATTTTCTACACCAAGCTACTCAAAGTTTGCTACTATGTCTATTGTTGAGATTTTTGAGCTATTTTTAGGCGAGGACCTTGTACAGTACTAAGTTGAACAAACCAAACTTTATGCACAATTTAAAAATGCACAAAAAAATCATGGAGAAGCAATATATATGTAGGTACAGATGTGCTATTTCTCGACGAAATTGTAGCTGTGTAACTGTATTCCGGCTGTTTTTTATAAGGAATCCAAATAAAGAGGCACCAGCATCATTTTTTACTCCTAATTGATAATCTGTGGCGAGCACTATTCTCATCCATGACATCAGTTCCGCCCATATGCATTGTATGCCCCAATAATGTGTGGGCTTGGTATTTGAATAACCTTTTTTTTTTCTTTTTGGGAAAACCTTTTCACGCCATAATAAGTCGATGCTACGCTTACTAAGTTATTGTCAAACCACTTTGCAAACAATACACCACTTTCTTTGTCTAAAATTGAAAAATACTGTCCTCTTTTGTATGTTTTCAATATTGTTTGTTTTCGTAGCAAGGGACAATCTTTAGGAATACGATTTTCACGTATTGTACCAAATGCTTCATATCCATTTTCACGCAAATAATTTAATAGGGTTCCACTTGTAAATAAATTGTCAAAGAAAAAGTTATATGGCAATCTTCTCTGATTTTCAGAAATTTCACCTAACATACGGATAAACGGTTCTGTCGGTTTTCAAAAAGGATTTCGTTCGCTTTTGTACTGTTCGAACACTGGCCTTGATAAAGATCAAAATTTATGAGATGAAGAAGTGGTAAGAGACTAGATCTTATATCCAAATATCCAAAGCGGATCGGCTTTCCTCTAATGAATTGTTTGCAGGAATGTCTCCCAAAATACTTTACTATAGTTTCATCGTAGCTAATATGTTCCTCGGGAAGAAAATGTTCAAGAGAGTTTTCTTTTAATTTGTTCATCAGAGGTCGGACTTTCCATGCTTTATTTCGTAGGTCAGGATTGTTGTTATCCACACAGTGCAAATAATGGACTCAGAGATTACATTGTTTTGCATGTCATTATTTGAATCCCAATAGAATCTTTTTCCGGGCAACTTATTGTAACCACTAACTATAAGAATTGCAATTGCACATCTCAATTCTTCGGCTGCAATTGCAGGATCGGGATGATTTTTAAATTGTGCATAAAGTTTCGTTTGTGCAACTAAGTACTGTACAAAGTCTTCGCCTAAAAATAGCTCAAAAATCTCAACAATAGACATAGATTCACATCCAGATCATCAGAACATATGATTTCCAGAGCCTCTTGTAGAGTTATATCGCTAGAATAAAAAAAAGTAGAATGAACACATTTATGTAAAATGTAGGTATTGTCAAGTCCTAGCGTTACCATATGGTAATTTTCAGAATATGGCTGACGAAGCACATAAAATAAATTATATGTTAATGCAAGAAGAACTTAAGCCTCTTGACAATATCTATATGCAAAAATATATACAACATCTAAATGAACAAAATAGCAAATTTATTTACCCAAATCGTATGTCCATCTTTGAATGTCACTTTTGGAAACAACTTTTTAACGACACATTAAAACTAAAATATTGTTATAACATCAAGCAGTTACTAAATTTGGATCATACAAATGTCTGACCATCTACTATGTAGTAGCTTAACCGTATGCGTAAATATTTTTTTTAAATAACCAAATAGGCGTTACCATATGGGCACGCAGGGCTTTAATGGGTTAAGGTCCGGCACCAGTGGACCCAGTTTTTAAAAACAATTTATTTTGATTCCCAAAATTTTAAATTAGAGATAAATTAATTTGAATACTATTTATTATTTAATTAACTTACAAGTCACGCTAAAAAAAAATAAAAACTGCTGCGACAAAGTGACACCGTGACTAGTAAGTAATGAATAATAATTTCTGAGTGTGAAACTGTGATTATACACGCTGTTGGAATATCATATCCAAAATGTGGCAACATTGCAGTCGTGGATATAGCGAGCGAAAGCTACAGCTTTGGTTACGATGGAAGAGGGGCTTTCTTCGGTTCGTTGTTGAAGGCGTTGGCTAGAAACATTAATATGCTTGCGAAAGTTAAAATCTTAAATTCTACCGTTTAAACTTATTTGAATTTGTTATTGTTTCTTTAATATAACTTTGTAAAAACCACTCCGGTGCATACGTGTTAAATTTATTGTAGAGTAGTTATCCTGAATCTACTATATCGGCGAGGCGAACTAGGCACTAAAAACCTAAATTACAACAACGCAGGCGAATTTTGCCTCTTGTGTGATGATCTAAATACAGTCTATTTTTAGAATATCATATAACAAAGAAACATATGCCAAATGCACTTTAGAATGATATATAAAGTATTATAAAAGTTACTTGACATTTCGGAGTTGAAGTTAGATATAACGATAGACTATATTGTAATTCCTCATCCATCCGTTTAAACTTTATCCTATTGGTTAAAGTTTTAATTGAATAGTCTCCAACCGAAGAATTGGTTTTACCGGTGTTGGAGTTTCGATAATAATATTAAGTTTCGGAACTTGATAGTCAGCATGAACCAATGTTGTAATTATTTGTATTTATTTCTTCTTCTAAATAAACTTAATGCTAAAAGGCTAAAAATTATTATAACAATAATATATAGTATGATAGTCCAAATGCTTGTTGTTCCATATATTATTGGTCCAGAGCCCAATTCATTTAATAAATTATTCTGATTTGTAGTTAACTGAATTGTTTGCATTTCATTCTGGTTTATTCCTTCCACTTCCATTTTAATTGGATTATTTTGTAAAATTTTTCCATTATAATTAACTTTTATTTCAACTAGTCTCTTATATTGCGTTTCCTTAACCTTGGTTCGATTTTAACATAAAATTTGTGCAGTAATATTCAATTAAAGGGTTTAGAAGCAAATGGGTTCAAGTGCCAAAATAGAAAAGTAGAGGAATGAGCTCAAAAAGTTAGGTTGTTATTATAAAATCCAGGTAAGTTCTAGCAAATACTGGTTTGGAGAGACAAACATATAGCCCTTAGAATTTTTTATCCTCCAGAAATCAAATTTTTAGTCTGCTATTTTTCAAAGAAAAGTGCACTTGAACCCTTTTCATTAAAAAATGTATGTTTATTTAGAATAGAACGGTTTATTTAGGAAAACTTGTTATAAAAACATAATAAATACATCATAGCATTGTTTGTTTCTTTACTCAGCGTAGTCTGAGTCTATCTCAGCCCTGTCATCAGGTGCATCGACACTTTCTACGTCATTATCCATTTCTTCAGGTGGTTTCTTTTGAGACACTTTCAGAGATTTTTCTTCGTGGCATTTTTGTTTTCATGCGGCAGAGTTTGATAGGAGTCGTAGCAGGTTGGAGGCACATAGGGTAATAAATAGTTGAATTAAATTTTCCCACTTTGCATAAGGTATTTTAAAACCTGAGGATGTAGTTTTGTGCCTAACTTCTCAATGTTAAGTTTGGTCTTCCTTTTGCTAGCTTTGAGCATTTTTCCGATTCAACAAAAGGTAGAAAGGAACCTCTTGTATATGTAAATTAAAATGATAAAAAAGCATCTCGCTGATACAAAAACCCAACAATGTCTCTCCATTTAATAGCATTTTTTTTTGTTGAGCCTTTTTTGGATCACTTAGAATAGTGTTTAAATAGTCAAAGCTTAGAAAGTCAGATCTTGTCATCCTGAATTTCTTTGATGTGTTACGTATTACTTTTGACTAATGGTCTGGAATAAAGCCACTTGCAGATTTTTTTCTTCTGTTTTCCAATTTGACCAAATGAACGGTCACATTCCATATACGAATGGCCAGGCTGAAAAATTTTTGTTGTATAGTTTTCAATGGTATGCACTGAACCAAAAATATAAACATTTTTGTGATGTTTCTGTTTTGCCCAGCACACAAATCGCTGTAGCAGATAAGATGCTCAACACTATTTGGTAGTAGTTTAATAAACTACAAAATAATGAAAATAATAATGTTACTTAAAAACTTATAGTATAAAAATAATAGTGGTTACCTTTATTATACAGGAGCCAATTTCTTGGAAGTAATAGTCTCGTTACAAATAAACATGTGCGACTTTCCAGAAACCATGTCGTATATACAGAAAATATTAGTCCAGAGTTGTTCAAATAATATACTTTGTTTGTTGTCAAAACAGGTGTCGGAAGTGATTTTGTAAGTCGAAGCAAATGACTCTTACTTTCTCCTAATTTTCTTTTCCATAAACTGTGTCTTCAGTTTTTGACATTTTGGCAACTTCCACCTTTTTTTTTTGGTGTAATAGCAACTCTACTTTACTATAGTCTTTGACAGCTTCATCGAGACAGTGACTTATTAAATTGTTTAATCTATCACGTGTATGGCAGATGTCGGAGTGAGGTGTGTGGAACTTAAGATTAAATTCTGTAACGAAGATTTGCCTATAGTATGATTCCTTTACTTTAGCTGTTCTGTTCGCAGTACATCATTCCATGTAAAGTTTGTACATTTTGTGAATATTCAAATTATTGGGAAGATATCTGGTGTTAGGATTTGCAGCTCGGGAATACTGCCTTTTATATCGCGCAAACAGTTTAATGTGATTGATGACATCATTTCGTTGTATCTCGGTGGTTTTGTTTTCTGGTTGGTGTCTTCCGCGTTTATTTGCCTCAAGAAAGCCGACATTCGACTTTTTATTACAAGCAACTAAAAATTTTCCTGTAGTGATATCGAAAGTTTTCAAGGAAAAGGTTTTACACACGAGTTCTTGCTTGAGGAACTCTCTTCTTCGGTGCAACTTTTGTAACACATGAAGCGATAAAGTTTGCTTGTAAATCATAAGATTGCATGTTATAAAATTTGGTGAATAAAGTTCGCCTGTCAGCTTCAGATATCTTGTTGCTTCTATATGTGCGTTGATATTCACATGCTTTCACTTCTTTCTTCCTTATAGTTTTCCCCTTAACAGTTTCATACTCTAAACGGTGCAATCTGCCTTTTTTCGGGTTTGTCTTTTCCACACTCCAAGATTTGCCTTGCGTTTTCGCGGTCTCTTAGAAGTAACTAAAAAAAAAGATAAAATAAAAGATTGCATTTAAAAATGACAACGATATCCCCTACCATAAATAACCACAGTAATTTCTCCAATAAGAATAAAACAATAATAGTAGTTACCATGAACTTCATTATCCAAGCGGCTTGTATTTGGCGTATCTGCTGTATCGGCTAATTCGCTATTTTCATTTTGATTACCGATAGAATGGGAATCATTGTTTATGGAATCCTAATCTGAATCTTCATCCGTTAGGTATGGATCAGTATCACTACTTCTATCCATTTCCAAAGATTGAAACACACTACACACTATTTTTTACAATTTTTAGGTTAAGCAACGTTGTCATTTCAAGAATCATAAACAAACATTCCCTTTGAGGCAAAGAGGTTTAAGTGTATTTGATGCATTTTGCCTCAAAGCAATTACATACTTTTTTAACAAGTTTCCTCTAGTGGCTCATAGATGGCGTTAAACATTAAAAATCATTTGGTTCATTTTGCCACGAAGTAAAATAGAATTTTAAATATCCAAATATGTACTTTAGTAAATTAAAAAAAAAGGCGCTTGGACCATTTGGCTTCTAACCCCTTCAGTTGACATGATTCAGGAATAATCATTATATAACTTCCTCTTAAAGGCATTGTTTCTTGATTTCTCTTACAGGAATATTGAATTATTGTTCCATTTGGGATAATTACTATCCATTTCTTATTCGATACTTTTTTAATTTTCTTGTTTTGAATTTATACTGAATGTTGTTGTCGATTTTTATAATTTTTATAATTCGGCATAAATAATTACCATCTCTAATTTCTTGACATTTGTCGTTGTGATAGTTGTAATACATATCATCATGGATAAGGTATTTGGTGTGTGGTATAATCAATTTGGAAATATTACTTGAATATTGCTTGATAGGAAACGTATATAAATTATAATAATTTATACACTTTTTGTATCAACAATTGGTATCTCAAGTATAAAGATCAAGCGACTATTATCATATTAACTTTTACTCTGATTATTTATTCGCATAACATTTGGTTTTCAATACGAACTTCAAAGGTAAACCTACATTAAATCTTTTAATTCTAATTTGTTCTTGTAATAATTCTGAACGTTCTAAATTAAAGGATGAAAAGTTTTAAGCTTTGCAAAGGTCATGGCATTTATTAAAGTTTCAAAGATATCTTTAATCTCCAATATTTCAATTATAAATTGAAACATTGGTTTTTGTAGATCTTCAGATAGTAATAGCAATTGATTCAATAAGATAAATTCAGTTCCCAGTACTATTTATCTTTCTAATTTACTCAGATATTATCTCTTCTCATAGCAAATGCTTTCGATAAGTCAAAATATATTTGTTGTCAAACTTGTCAGTTATTGTTCTCCAAAAATCATCAATTTCATTTTGAACTATACATAATTTGCTGAATAATTTTTAATTTAATGCAAATAGTAGATCTAGGATCGCTGCTTCCTTTTAGATCAATTCAAAATATTATACGCGCAAACGGTACAGGATATTGATTAGGAATTGTTCTACTTTGTTAAGAATAGTATACAATTGGTGTTTTCAATTGGTGTTTTGTGTAACTTAATTTGTATATATTTAATAATTTGATAATATTTGGTTCTGGATACTTTAAATTGATTTTTTATCTATCCAGGATGCCCCGCTAAGGCTGGCCAGCGCTTTAATCCCAGAAACTATAATACTTAAGCTTTGGGAAAAAAAATTTCATCACAAAAGTTACCAAGAGAAATCTCTGAAAGTTTTTTTGAAGTTCCTGATTTCAACCGTAGAGTGCGTAACTGCAAGCTGTAAAAATAAAGATTTTCTTTGCACAAACGTGCCATAAAAGGTATACTGTTAGTATCGAAGTCAAAAAGACTAAATAATCGTTCATCAATTTTATTTAAGACTTTTCTTCGTACATTCATCAATAAGGGTGGGGGAAACTTCCGAATTTTGTAATATTTAATGTAACATTTAAAGTTTTTATCAGATTTAAACATAATTTCACTTGTTTCAAAGAAAATTTTAAGTAGATTTGAAATTATTTAAAGAGGTTATAGAAGTTGTTGATAAATCTTCTAGAGAGGTCTGTTTCACAGCGTGACAATTTTTTTCAAATATCGGAAATAAATTAAATAGAACCGTATAATCTTTTTGTTATTTGATGGCAAAGAACTTAAAAATCCACAAATTTAACCGCATCTCGATATCATTATTTGTTCTTGAGTTATGACAATGTGTCTTTCTACAATTTGTTACCTTTCTTCACTACGTTTTGTGGTGTTCAGTAAGTTAGAAGTTCACCACCATCAGGTACATAATCAGGATACCTATAATAGTCAAAATGTTCAATTGCTTGTTCCATTTCATTAACAGTCTCGTCAGAGTTACAAGGCACAACAGGTTCAGTCTCATCGGAATAAAAAGGCACATCACGTTCTTGTCATTAGGCTTACAAGTTACAGCAGGTACAGCCTCCTCAAGATTACAAGGTACAGCAGTTTCAGTCTCATCAGTATTAAAAGGCACATCAGGTTATGCCCCATTAGGATTACAAGGTACAACAGATAAAGTCTCCTCAGGATTACAAGGCACAGGAATAACAGTCTCATCAGGATTAAAAAGTATACTAGGTTCAGAGTTATTAGGATTAAAATGTAGTACATCAGTTTCTTTCTCGAAAGGATTACAAGACACAATAAGCAAATAACTCAATAAGACACAATAACCTATCATCATAATTAGGTACAATTTCATCAGCATTTCGAGGCATTGCAGGTTCAGCGTCATCAGGATCACAGAGTACAGCAAGCTCCGTTTTATAAGTTACATTTAATTCAACAGTGGCCTACTCAAGTCCACTCAGTATAATTATGTATATCTATCTAGCTAGGACTCAGGTCTGTAAGAACTTCTGATTTGGCGATGTGCGCAATGCGCCAATTCTGGCCTACTTCAAGTTACTTTAATTGCTCTTTTAATGTAAACATATGTTTCGCAACATTATTTATGTTCTTATTTGGGCATAATATCATAGTTAAATATTTTCATTATATTCGCCGAAAGATAGTACATAATTTTTTTTTTTAATAAATGACTACAATAATAGTCTCGGGGCACGAGTTACGAGTATATGAATGTACCAATATTTTCTAGCCTCAGTTTTAAATCAGTTGAAAAAGCTTGAGGTGACACTTTTACAAGAATGAGGTTGAAAAATAAAGACCATCCTAATGTCTATGTTAGGAAATCCCCTAAACACAATTTCAATTTTTGATAACATATCAATACGTGAATGTTCGATCGTTCCAGAAATTCTGGCCCTTTCTATTGCCGAAACGCATAGTCTGGTCAACATCAATGATATACGAAGATTATTATACATGAACTGGAGCTCTATATCTTTTAGATAAATTTTGCTACCCAAAAGTTGTAATTTACTTGTGACTTGCAAATCTTTAACATAGATTACTCCGGAAAATCTTTAGAAGTTAACTAATATAATCTTATAAACTGAAAAGTTTACATAGTTGTTTAAATAGATTAAAAAACATGTTGATGTGCCAGAATTATTAATTTTAATTACTACAAAATCTCTAACCATAAATAGAAAATATATTTCTTTCTGAGTTATACAAAACTCAGTTGTCAACCAAAATAAAATACTTGAAACCACATATATTTATTAGCCAAATCAATTTTATTACGTGTACAGGTTTTCAACGCCTCGCTGATTTTTATTGCAATAGGTTAATGTGATAAGAATGGTTTAATAGTAGTTTTCGTAGAAGGAAGAATGCTCCGAATAATTCTAATTAAAACGAAAACTGATTCGTTAACGCTCAATTAGTTTAGTATTGCTCCACTAACGAAGAGCTAAATCTAGACAGAGTCGTGTCATCATCGCATATTATTGATATTAAATGAATCAAATAATTCATATGGAAATCAAATATGTTTGTATATACTATGTATAACATTTGTTGATCTCTTTGACTCATTTACTGTGGACAAATATATTTATGGGAAATTTGGTTCCATATAACTTGCGATAAAGTAACGTTCTCGGTTCTATTTAAAACTCATTAAATCTATGCCTTATAATAACAATACAACAAACTTAAAATCAAATAATAATTAATAATAAATAACCTTCATTGGCGTAATAAAAAAATTTACATTGCATCTCTATTACCCATCTACATATCAAAATAATAGCACTATACAAATACAAATTACAAAGCATACGCCTACAAATTAATAAAACTCGCACCTCATCCCCAAATCACATCTCCAAGGAGAAGAAAAGGCCAACTCTCCTCTCATCCTTCCTCTTCCTATTCAACCCCCTATGCCCAACCCCATATTCCCCTTATTGCCCATACTCAACTACTCCTTTAATCCCATCTTTCATCTTTATTCTATCTCCTGCTATCTGTTTCCACCTTATTTCTATTCAGAATACCTAAACCCTTTTCCTCCTTACCCAAACTAACCCTCCAATTCACCCCTATTTCTTTTCCTTCTTCACAGCGTTAAATCCCTTCACACTCCGTTATCCAGTGTCTCCACCGTCTTTATTCCTGCATCTAAACCTTGCAATCCTTCTTTTTTCTGCCATGCATAACCCCAATAATAGATAATTAGCCATCCCCTCCTCATCCCTAATCCACTTATACTTATAATTATATCTACTTTCATTAATTATTCCTTGTCTGTCTTGCCTTTCAACATCCCTCATCCTTTCCGTGAATTCATTCTCTGCACCGCAACATCCAATCATCTTCTCAAACCACCTATCCTTCGACCATCCAATCGTCCTACTCACATTTATTCTATACTTAATCCACCCATTCTCACTCCCATCTTTTACCCCATTCAACATTCCCCCTCTGCATACTTTCCTCTCCAAACTTCTCTCCAAACTTCTGTCCATCTTTCCATACCTTCCTCTCAAACTTCAACCATTCTTTTCACTCCCCTTATCCGACATTTAATTTTTCCATTCTCCTGCAGTGCAATCTCATTCCTAGCATTCCTGTTCAATATCCTTTTCACACATCCTATCTGCTCTCACTTCATCCTCTCTCTTTCCTCCACCGCAGATATTTCTGCTCCATACATCATTGTATTGTTCACGCATACCTCTATAATCCTCAACATCATTATCACTGCCTCCCCAAACTTTCTCTCCCATACGTTCCTTATTCTTTCTATAACTCCACTCGCTATCTTCGTTACCATTTATACGTGTTCCTAACACGAACCATTTTGTGGCAATTAGAAACCTTAACATTTATATTTCTTTACTCTTTCAATCCTCTGTCTGCCTATATCGAATACATCATTTCTACTCCACCCCCCCCCCCCCCCCCCTCCATCCCCTACTTTTTTATTTTCCCACTTCCTCACAACACCCTCCTATCCCTAACCGCCACCCCTCCCCCCCCCCCTCCCCC